>JAPYYZ010000461.1:0-20233 GCA_030522705.1 Eretmocerus eremicus
TCACGATTAGATTTGACTACGAGATTCCCGAGCTATAGGATTCGATTCCTGGCTCAAAACTTATTGAAATTGACCAATTGAGCATAACGGCATGTCACAGTATCAAGAGTTCTGGAAGATGGACAGTCACAGACGGCGACGGAGCCTGCCGGATTTTAGAATTATTCGAGGAGATTTGAATCGCTGTAAATACGCAGTAGAAGTCATGTGACCCACAAAACCAAAGAGGACTCGACTGATTTAATCTATATGGTGGCCTTTGAGGATGATTTTTTCACTCTTTCACCTTTTTTACTTCCATGAAGTTTGACGAATCGGTTCTCGAGGACTCAATCGAATGTATGCAATAAATAAATGAACTATTATGGTTCAGTAATGACGAATATTGTGTCCTCTCAATTTTGTTTCATAGAATAATATTAAAAGATCTTCAGATCTCCTCGCTCGCTAGCGAGCTTCTGCATTCAATGTGAGTCAACATCAGCGCGTTCGTCTGTTTCTCGCTTTGCCCGAGAGCGCTTGGGCATTGTAGACAATGCCTAGGCAATGTGAGAAATAACTGGCTTGAACGCAGGCAAAGTAGCGAATCGATCCCTTCGCGGAAGCATTTTCTACTTCGCCGGGTATTCTCTACAACGCCTAGGAATTATTCACAATGCTGGATTCTCAACTTTGCCTACGACATATATACTACCGGACAGGAATAAGAGCAATTCCGAAAATAGTTTGCAGATGGCTGTTGTTCGATAGCTCGCAGTAGATGTGCTATACAGGGAAATCTCTTCAACGCCGTTTGGAATGGTGATCCTACCGGTTATAAGGTGCCAGGATCATCCCACGTCAGTTGGAAAAAGATTCAAGTTTAAAAATTTTCAAGCAAATTCTTGAGTTCTAGCGACTTGGAGGAGAGTTAATAGCACTGTATCAAAACCGTTGGGATTCGGACGCGGAATTTGGAGGCTCCAAAATCCTGCAGTGAGCGGGTTGACATCACAAAGGGCATGAGAGAAACTTCAGGATGAGCTCGAGTGGAGTCCTCCATGACATATCCACTCCGTGATACTAAGCGATGAAAATGAAAAACATTGATTTTCGAGCGTATTCAAATTTTTGACCTTGTAATTCCATAAAAACAGTCTGACTTCACCAATTGGCGCATTACCACGAGTAACCACTTATTTTCATTCGTGAACAAAGTTGGAGATTGATTGACTCATAACGAACTGAATTTGAATTTAGAAGTCTACAGTACATATCGATCGATCAGAGTGAGAAGGAACTATCTGGAAACGTAAGAGTTAAGAGAAATCATGGAAAAGCTTTTGGTACAAGGAACTATCCGAAAATTTCTGGTTAAAAGGAATTATACAAAACCGCAAGATCTGGGAGGAAGTATCTAAATTTTCTGAATCTGGAAGGAACTATCCAAAGCCCTAATGCTTAAATGGGACTACCCAAGAACTTCTGGTCAGAAGGATCTATCCGAAACCGTAAGAGTAGAAAGGAACTATCTCGAAAGTTTTGGTTGAGAGGAACGATGTAGTTCTCTTAAACCAAACATTTTTGGATGGTTCCTTATAACCAGAAAGTTTCGGATAGCTCCTCTCACAATCAGACATCAATAGATAGTTCCTTCCAACTCTTGCTATTCTCGATAGTTCCCTCTGAATCTTGAATCTTTGCATAGTTCCTTTTTATCGAAAACTTCCAGATAGTTTCATTTACAGACGCTTTTGGATAATTCGTTTTAGCCAGAGGTTCTTGGATAGTTCCGTTCAACTAAAAAAATTTGGATAGTCTATTCTAACTCTTAGAGGCTTTGGAAGGCTCATTCTTACTTTGGGCCACCGATATGTAGATTCTTCCTCCAAAAACTTACTATCTTCGTGGATAACAAGAGAATTCCATGTAGGATTAGCTCTAAGTATCTGAGAATCCTTGAACACGAAAATTGAAGATAGTACAATCTCGAGTACAATGAATCACATAGGAGAATAAAAAGAGGCAAGGAAAACAAAATAGTCAGTAGCAAATCCAGCCTACAAAGCTAGCCACAAGCCTTTTAGGCATATTTAAATGGAGTCTCACTCTACTTGAATATGCGCAGTAAGGCGATGGCAAATTGAGAACCGTCCCTAATATTGACTCTTTGACGATGAGCTGTGGTTGCGGTAAGTCAATTGCCCTATGCTGCACCCTCACTCGAGCCACGGTTTCAAGCTGCTCTACGCACAGGAGATGAAGAAAACTTGCGGATCACAGAAGGAGTTGGACCGGGCATCGTAATTGCATCACTTGAACCAAAGACAAGAGTCATGCTACGGTACATATACACTAAAGTGCACCACTGGCGCGCCATGGCGTCGATAGTGCGCTACGTGGCCGACCCATCGTCATGCGCCCGATCATACCTTGGTGCGCTGGCGATTCTACGATGCATCGAAGAAGTCGATAGTGGCAAAGGCTACACCGGTTGATAACTCGATATGCTCACCGAAAGTACTTTGAGTATGTGGTGGACTTTGATAGAGCGGAGAGTTTGGTCAAAGACGAGTATGGGTAGCAAGTGGACCTTCCTGGGAAGGTGTACTTGCTCTCGTGTTTCTCCGATGTCCAAGCGATACTTCCACCTCCTGGCAAACAAGAGGGGTAATTTTGGTAGCTGCTGTTAGAAATATGATTCTGATACTCATTGTAATGCAAACGATGAGATACTGGTCTGATTAAGGTATCAATTCTTCCATGAGAGCAACGAGGAGAAAATATTTCTCCTGCTCGTAAACAGTCTGACGAGCTAGTTGCATCAGTACATTATACAAAGATGCCATATTTGGTTGTTTTCGGTCACGCAAAATGGATTTTTCGCAAGTTAAAGGAGGGCAAATACCCCCCGCCGGGAGCGGCCTATAAGAATGGCGCTAGAACGGCACCATACCGAAAATACTAATCATTGGTGATATCATCGTTACGAAGTGCCAATTTCACGTGCTGACTCCGGAATACAAGCGGCGTTCTCGTCGCACTATGCTTAAGGCCATGTCGGAGCTGTGCAAGCGCGCTCTGTATGAAAGCAAGAGGTATAAAGCATTTGAGGAATTATTTTCGTAGTGTTGTAGATCTTCATCCAAACATTCTTGATAGATTCTCCAATCCAAAGCATCTCCGTCAAATAAGCTTCCCAAGTTAAGAATAGAGATACAGACAGAAACCTTAGCATTGCCCATATAGACCCGTGTTATAAATTCGTATATCTAACAAGTAGAGGGTCAACCTTGCGGATCACGGATCCGGCCAAAACTTTGGGAATCGTCTTGTTTGGGTGAGAAATGGAGATATCTCAGAGGGTTTAGACCAATAGACCCTCTGTTTCGAGATACAGCCAGGGACATCAGCATCGCTCAGATAGGCACGTGTGGAAAATCCATATCTATAGGTATACTAGCAATGCTTATGTCCCTGGCTGTATGTCGGAACAGAGGGCCTATTGGTCGAAACCCTCTGGGATATCCTCATTTCTCCCGAAACAAGACGATTGCCAAAGTTTTGGCCGGATCCGTGATCCGCAAGGTTGAGCCTCTACAAGTAAGTGTACGAGCAATGCTAGTGTATAGAGCTGTATCTTGAAGCAGAAGGCCCATTCAATGAAGACGCCTAGGGTTCTGCATACTATCGGGAGTACGACTCCGTAAAATAATTTTGTTGACGATTGGTGACTCGGACTCCTGATCTACGGGAAAATGAGAAGAAAGTAAGGGCTAACTTTGTAGAATGCGTACGCCATTAACCACCTCACGGCAAGTGCCACACCTTCACTTAGTAAGCCATACCTGGGATATAATCCGTAGCGTTTTCTTTCGCAGATCTAGGAATGTAAGCCTTACCCCGAAAGTGAGCCGTATTTTGGACCTTACAAAAGAATGTAAGTCATGATTTACGGCATGAGATACACGGTATACCTAAAAGGAGTAGATGACTAATCTAATATGACCCTGCCGGGATGCAACTTATGTATAAGAGGGTGTCACGTATAGACCTGTTACCTTTCGCATGGCCGGATAGGTGATTCGCTCGATTTGGGAACAAATTTTGTGCTTCCAGAACACTTTTAGACGGATACAGCCGTACGCAATTGTGATCCATGAGATTCTCTTCGTGTTAACCCTAAGACTAACAGTTTCAATTGGTCAATGTGCGTCACCACTACATGTGAATGTTTCATTCAAAATTTACAGTATGAACAGGACTCCACAATTGAATTGTTCTGAGTCACGATCTGAATTTTTTTCTCAAGGACCACAATTCCAGATTGTGCCGAGACAATATTAAATTGTGTCTGAGTTTCCTCATGTTAAATTGGAGTTATACTACAGTTTTAAATGTAAAATTCAACAATCTCAGATTTGGGCTGTTTAATCCCAAGATCGCACAAAATCATCGCCAAATGCAGTGAACACTGGAATTTTATTTGAACTTGGAAGTAAAACATAATCATTCCAGCGAGACGTTTTCTCTGAGATCATGAAAAAACAGCGCCAAATCAACACATTCACCGCAAAAGTCTTCATCACAATCAAAATCCCGTTCTTGTATCGAACGTAAAATAAGTAATACCTTCTGAGCCTCAATTCCATAACTGTCACCAATGTACCGCTCGCGCATATCACTCCAGCCAATGCATCCACAGTTACCTATCACAAACGCGGCCCAATCCAATTCAAGCCTCGCCGTCGATAATCGCAATGAAAATCCACTCCGCGTCAATATACGCTCGCGACACTCATTCTTTCTCACCGCGTCGAATTTTGCGATGATAACGAGCGCGCAACGCAACTGGCAGCGCTTGAATTATATTTTGCGCAAAATTCGGATAGAGTCACGGCACGCACGCCAGACAGAGAATCGAGGATGCTGTGGCGTCGAACCAATCATTGTCGAGCCGAGCGCTATGAGGCGAGGATAACAATGGGTCAGAGGCTCGTTGAAAGCAGCCCGTCGAGTGCCTCGTGTCGCGTTTGGGTATGTGCAGGGCGGTGGCAATCGCGCTCAAAATTCATTGTTTACGAATGGCACAATCGCACGGATATACGTTTGCGCGTACACGAGCGAGCGCGCGGGAGAGGCATTAATTAATGCGCCCTGGCGCTCATACACACACGATTAGCATTGTTTATGCTCGACGAGCCGAATGCACAGAGACGAAACTGCGCTGGGTGCGAACGCCTCGTCGCATTCCTGCGTCGCTACGCCTTTTCGACGACTCGATCTATTCGTGCGTGCTGAGGTATCACGCTCAAAGTGGTTCACTCGGTTAGAGAGAAGAGGCCCTCGATAGGAGCGTCAAGAATGATACGGAATTTCGAGGTTGCATGAGAACTGCCTATACGAGTTTTGTCATTCCGATGAGTGAGAGGATACTATTGCTAATCATCTAGCGTTCAATAAAAGAGATTGCCACACCACAATACAGACCCAGTCTCGTTTTGATACCTTGAGTTATATGTGACAGGGTGCAGCAGGTAAGATTGAATACAGATGCAGGTGTCAATGCTTCGTGTAGAGTCGCGTGTTGCACTGCAAATACAATCCACTCAAACTATAAATAAGAATCTTTGATTCTTACGCACGGAAAAAGCTGTTGAGTCATTGGCAGAGTCCACTTTGTACAGTAGCTGTGGCCCCAACAATTGAATTTTCGCCTAAAGGATACCTCCGGTACGTCCTAAGGCTGTCCCATTTCGTTAGCATAGCAACGCGTGACCTGTTTTATTTTTTATAAGAACTGGTGATAAGTACAACAAGGTCTGATATCGTTTGGTGTAAGTCGTATTAATGAGGATTTGTCTTATATGCTAAATCTGAGAGTAGATTGCATCACAATATAACATTCATACTTGCACAGTTGCTCTATTGCAGAAGTTCGCCTTTTCGAATTTCAGGATCGCAGCATATTTCGTGCTCATAATTTTCAGAAATTGTGTAGCTCCTTGGCCTCGTTCAGGAAGAATTCCTAGAGATGCGAATAGAATCATGTGACTGACGCCAGTTGTGTTCCATTGAGGGGATCTTTTCACAGATGGATAAGAAGGTAGCAGTCTTTGATCACAAGGAATGAAGTTTTCGAACAGCCATTCAACCCTTTATGGCACACATTCTACTGAGGCACCAATCCTCATGAAGATTTGGTTTGCAGTTTTATGGGTCGCTGATTATGAATCCGGGATAATCTAAATCAACTTTTCTTGTGCGCAGAGGCCCAACACAGACATACCCAAGTGAGGATATAGTCACTTTGTTCACACACGATGATAGGTTCATTGTTATGACTGATATTATTGCAAAGACTTCACCGGGAGAGATTGATATTAAGAGCATCCCATTCACTGAATTTTTTGAAATTTTCAAGAATGAGGCCAAATTAGAAACGAGGAAAAAAATCTTAGAAGATAGTAATATCAAAGGCACACACTATTTTCAAAATTTTTTTACAGAGAAAGGAAGAAGTTGGTTTTTAAAGAAAAGAAGTTTAAGTCGTGAACTTATAGTTACAGTTTGTCGCATTAGGGCAAATCATTACAACCTTGCCGACTCTTTGGCAAGGGTGAATTTCATAAATAGCCCACTATGTAAATGCGGCAACGTCGAGGATATTAATCACGTACTTTGGGACTGCCCTCAGTTCAATAGTTACATTAATTTTTCTTCAAGAACTACGCAACGCAGGTGTAAGTTCTCCACAGAATGTGGATAATATTGTGACTGAACCAAATATTCAATCATGTAAAATGATGTTGAAATTTCTCAAAGAATGCGGATTGAATGTATGAATAACTATTGTATAAATTACTCGTTTTCAAAGACTCTCTCTCTATCTATTGGCTCTATCATTCATTTTGTATATTATATCATTATTATATTATTATAAGTATATTTTTGTAGACGCTGAATAGCACCTTGAGTGCTCAAAAGCGTCTTTAAATAAATAAAAATGAAAAAAATGATAGGTTCATAGGCCCTACGATCGTAAAAGAACACCCATGACTAATCAAACCGATGTTTCATAAGGAGTTTCCGTAGGTTGTCATAGAAAATGCTCATAGGCCATCCTAAGTTGTCATGAAAAATCCTTGTGGGTTTTTATAGGCCTTCATACGTTCGCAATAATGACCATGGAAGAGTTTGTGGCGAATGGACAAGCCACTATGGAATTTGGGAGGATCCCCTATGAGAGACCCATGACAACCCATGGCAACCTATTGATTTTAAATTATAGGTGTTCTTATTAGGGTCATAAGATTCGCAAACCCAAGATCATATGCGAACATAGTGGATCTAATATTACTCGGTTCTTTCAAAGTGGGAAAGACCTATCAAAAATCTTCTGGTTGAAGAAGAATTTTACGCATCTATGCAATACTTGGGTGCCTGCAAAATTGTACGGAATATGATCCGCACCTCATGAGTGAGGTTGCATGCTTCCAAGCGATCATTTCAATCCTCGCTTGTGGCTCGGGCTGAGAACTCATCGCTGGAGGCGCACATCGATCTCTCGAACTTGGTGCGAGATATACTATTCTAAAATCATCTAGCAAGTAAGTGACTTTCCAAAAATTTTCGTCAGAACGGAACACTCACAAAATGTTGGGCAGAAAAGAACTTGACAAAACTGTCTGTTAAGAACTGAGATTTCCTAAAATTTCCGTGAGAAGAGAACCATTCTGACATTTCAACCTAGGTGAAGATCCCAAAATTCTTGGAGGTTTGGATTCAGATTCTCTGCAAGTTTAGAGATATAAATCCTTGAATCCTCAACTCTGCCGCGGCATGTTGCATCAGGAAGCCTCTCAAAATCCTTTGAAACAATGCCACCTTCCTCTCTCGCTTCATGATTCCTCAAATACTGAATTCATGAATCATCAACGAGCCTTTGAGTTTCTCAAAATTCTTCCTCATCTACGAGATCGTCACTGTTGCAAACGTAGCGTGGCACAACAAAGGCCGCAAATCAAACACGCGAGGGCTTCACGCACACACGACAACTTGCCTCCCCTCCCTCGCAGTTGTCCGTAATAAGTAATGCCTTTGGAGAAAAGGCAAAGCGCTTGCTGGCTCATGATTCGGTGCGAGTAAAATACTCTTGCCGCAGAAGGGCCACTTTATCGGCGAACTTGCTCGCAGCGTTTATCACATAAACTCTCTTGCGCGGAAGTTTAGAACTTGTACACACATGGGAAATTTTGGAAGTGAGGGTGAATGTCTCGTGGACTGTCGCCGTAGGAGGAGCTCATTGTGCCTGCGAAAGTCGGCGGGATTTAATAATGCGAAGAACCGCGGCCAGACTGTGGGTACACACGGCCATTGGTACACACGGCTTCGGCTTTTCCGCTTCTTCAATATTCGAGGCAAGCCGCAACTTTGAGGTTCTTCCATTGTGCCGAGTCCAGCTTGGTCACCTCCATGCGAGCTCTAATAAAGTTTCAGGCGTGTGACCTTATACTGTGTGCGTAAGTTGGTTGGACGAGTTGGTATGGGGAGAATGGGCGCAATACACTTCCATGTCGCGGCTGAAATTGACTCGTACTACTTGCATAGAACTGATTTTTTTGAGAGAGGGCTGATGAGGAAGATTCAATTTTAGAGATTTTGACAAGCTGATTCGGAGTAGAAGGATATTTCTGGGAGAATAGGAATTCTTGCGTGGTAAAATCGATGACTTTCTCGAGGAATTGCAATGGCATTGCAGATCAATGACTGGACTCGCGAATTACTAGCTTCAAATCTACACCAAGAACCATTCGTGAGAGCGCAAGCCCGCAAGCTTACCCCTTCGTCTTTTTCTTCTCCCTCTCCTTCTCCTTCTTCGAATTTCAGCGACTTGACAAAAATAAAGAGCTCAATTGTCTGCTCAGAACTGCACAATTATCCTGAATGATTCGTAACATCTTCATCATGACATAGTTGAACGAACTTCATGATGTTTCATGTCCGGCTCTTGTGTCATTTTGCTCATACATATCTGAGGACGTTTCTTCCTACCTGATAATGCTCTCTCAAAGGGGAAACATTGTATTCGTGACAAAGGAATTCTCGCTTAATTGATGCTTCAATCTCATTTTTCTCTTCCAGTATAGCTCTTAGCCATACGAAACGAAGCTTTTCTCGTTCCGCTCGCCAAGATCTATCGCCTGTACGTCACATATTTTACCCACAACGCTTCATAAAATTACACCATAGAATTATTTGCGGTATTTCCTCCGTGTTTGTGTGTGTATGTGCGTTGTTTCCCATCATTCGCGATAACTTTTGAACGGAACGGCCAATCCTCTTGAAATGTTGAGGATTAAAAGAGAATCATCAAATTGAGAGCTTAGTTCAGTTTGGACTTTTTATATCGAGTACATTCCGATTTTAGATTTTTTAATCGCGGAAGTCTCATATTTTCGATAATTTTCACATGATAAAAGTGTAATTTTTTCCCCCCATCAGCATTCAAAGATACAAAGGAGATAATTACTATTCATTTCCATATTATGAGTTGATTGGTTAATACGGATTTCACATTCAATCTCTTCTTATTTCTTTCAACCAATAAATTCATATAACTTATAGATTTTCTGCCCAAATTCAGTGAATGAGTAATGTGCATCAACCAATCGATTCAGAATATCAAAATATGTCATAGACATCTTTTTTGCATTTTTACATGCAGGTGGAGAAGAAATATCGCTTATATGAGACCAAAATTCTCATAAATACCATGCTTGGGTGACTAAAAAACCACATGTAAGAATGCATCCGATATTAGGGCTCAAAATACACTCAGCTCTCAATTCGATAGTTCTCTATAAGTCCTCCAAATTCTAAGAGGATCGGCCGTACCGTTCAGGAGTTTTGGTGAACGAAAAAAACGATACTCATACAAACATGCACTGAAAAATTACAAACAATCCTTATGCTGTGAATTTATGAAGGGTTCTTGTTGAAATGTGCCACATACAGTCTTCTATGAATTGATAGATCTTGTCAAGAGGATTGAGAATACCTTCGGCTTATATTGCTAAGAGGTATACTGTAAGAGAAAAATGGGATTGAAACATTAATTTTCCAAGAAATTCGTCTGGACTTGTACTTATATTACCAAATTTAATATTCACATGAACCGTATTAAGTAAGCTTATGAAATATCTTTGGTAAAATGTGTGACGTACAGTCGATTGATCTTGTCGAGAGGATTGAGGATAGCTCTGTTTTGTGGGTCGAATAGGTATACCCGATGAATAAAGTGGGAATAACGTATCAACTGTGCAAGAATTTCGTTGGTACCCATAAAGGAAGCATATTTGCTAATTTTATGGATGATCGTTGGTAGAATCTCCAACGCTCAATCAATAGGTCTTGGTGACAGTAATGAGAAGAACTCTGTTTCATCTAGCTGAGAGGTATACTGAAAAAGAAAAATCGCATGAAGGGCATGTCGGAGCGAATAGTTTGGGCGGTGGCCACCGCACACACAAACTCAACTTTGACGACTCTCAACAAAAAATTAGGGCCTTTTCCGAAAGAAGTGGGTAAATTCTGCCAAGTCTGTGAAGCAAGGAACAAAATGAACCGTCTCGGACTATGATCGGATGCGAAATGAGACGAGGATTAGTAAACTACGGATCACATTGTTTGGGTGCTGCTAACCACGTGTCCGAGTCGTACACACAATACGTCGTAGTTTACTCATCCTACTCTCATTTCGTACTCAACTGTGGTCCAAGATGACTCAGTTTGTTCCTTGTCTAACAAATTTGGGGGCTATCGAGCCATTTTTTTCGAAAAAGGCCTTAATTTTCCGCTAAAAGTCGCCAAAGTTAGGTTTGTGTGTGCGGTGGCCACCGCACGAACTATTTGCTCCGACGTGCCGTTAAAACAACAATTTGTCAACAATTTCGTCCCCACTTATAATCAGAGTCAACTATTTCAATTCATGAAACCTTATTCGTTGAATGTGTGATGTACAATCGATAGATCTTGTCTAGATGAGCAAAATAATCTCCATTTCTCAAGGGTGAGATCTATACTGAATAGAAAATTGTCATTAAAACATTAATTCACCAAAAATTTCGCTTCAACCCATAAATAAATCATATATGCTAATTCTATGGAACATCGTTAGTGGAATGCCTGAAGTGTGTACATTTTACATATTTCGGCTATAAGGAATAAGAAAAGCTTTGTTAACTACAGCTGAGATATATACTGGAATAGGAATATGTCCTTTTTTTTTAGTTAGAAGTTAATAAGCAAACGATTGGATTCGTTCTCTGAAAGTTTTGAAATATACTATCGCATTTCATATAAAGTCAATTCCCAAACCCATCACTTCAATTCTAGATACCATATGTGGAGTAGTGAGGTATGATACCGATTTGAGAAAGCATTCTGCTAATCTCTTTAGCAGCGTATCTTTTCGCGTTACAGCATTCTAAGATGAGTTCAATGGGCTGAGGATGAATTGATCCAAAGAGTTTCAGGCCGAAGAAATCGTTTTCCCTAGATTTCAGTTCATTTAATGAGTAATCTTACCAAAAAACCCTAGGACTCAAACGCTACTTTCGTATTTCGCTCATAACTTTGGACCAACTCGGCTGATCTCAATCTCCTGAGGAGCATTCAAAGAGCCCATCCAATGATCGCACATGATAGCACATTATATAATTAGGGATCGAAGGAGAACCAGTTCCTCCCGTGTGAATATTATCGATAATAGCGAATATTAGCCATAAGAACTCGGCAGGGGTGGTTCTTTCTACCCCCCCCTCCCCCTAGTTGCCTACTGTACCATTTTCACTCTGTCAAACAGAAATTCAGATCGGAAGTATTTTCAGGATTCGGTATGAGAGATTTGTATTCATCGCTCCTATTTGACTTCAATCTAAGGTTCGAAAAATGGCTGAGCGCACTGCTTCCTTCGGAATTTTCTCGGAGATTTTGCTGAATATCCTTTCTCTCGGTTTCCTAAGGACTCTTATCAGCAACCCGCCCTCATCGAATTCAGCAAAGAACCTTTTTCAACTCTTCCTCCAATGAAATCACGTATCCTCTCGATGGACCCAGCGTTGCGCAGTCTAGATTTGAGAAATCTCATCCGATCCTCGGAATAATCATCAAATGATCGGATAATGCGCGAACATCCGTTGACGAGCGTGATTCTTCAATTTCTCCGATCATCATCAATGACATCCATAGAATGAGCTCCAATAGCACTCTCCAAAGCTTAATTCTCAGAAGCGATATCACAATAATTCAACCTTGCAAGGACGAAAACGCAGACAATACGCTCGGCAGCACACTCGGAGTATAATTAGATTGCGCAAGAAAGCGCGCACGAGGCGAAAACAAGCCAATTTAGGCCTCTCCCATTATCATACACCGCGGCCGCTGCTTTCGCGTAGAGAAGAGGGGCCAAAGATCGCGCCAAGTCTCTTCGCCGAGATATAGAAGAGACAATGACGGACGACAGAGCGACGAGCTGGCGCGGAGAGGCATCGATGCCGTTCGGGCTTTGCTCGCGCCTTTAGCCGGCAGCTGTCCCGTGAAATTAATTCCGCCGAGCGGCGAAGAAGCTGCGAGAGCTGCTTTACACGTCCGGAGTGTATACTCGATGACGAGGCGCGTATACGAGGCCGGGCTGCGAGCGGAGAGCCTGCCGCAAACAATTCCAATTAACTCGCTGAAATTGAAATGGGACCCGAGCCGTCGGCGCGTGTCGCGAGTCGAGACTCACTCGAGCAGTGCGACTATCTCGTCGCGCATTCCGAGCAGCAGGACCGTATATACACTGTGCGACGCCTGCAGCAGTTATGATTTGGATGGTGCAGCGAGACCTATGACGTCTTGTCGCGGATTCTCGCTCACTATCGTAACCTCTCGGTTGCCAAATTACTCAGATCGTGGAGAATGCTTGGACATTAATCTCATAATCGGCGAGCTTGAGGAGCCGATGGACGCAATAGGGGTATTAGACGTGGGACGTTTTGTGACATTTGGACGGATCCGGACCAGAATGATATGATTGCGTTTCGGATTTTTGGAGAAACGGCCCAGTGGTTTGAACGTTTTTTGGGCTGATAATTATTTTTTAGCATAATTCCTACAGCATCACGTTGATGATTTGTTCATCTGTGTAGTTCCAGAAGGATTTCTTCAAAAGATGATTACGAGCCCGAATAGTGTCCGAACTACTGACTCGATCCTTCGAAAAGCTGAATTGTAATTATACCATTCTGGCCCGGAGTCGTCCATTTGACCCGTGGGCTTCGTGGCTGGATTTTTAGACCGATCGATTTCGCGACTGCGGGCCAATTGCTTTTGCGACTGCGGAATGCGATGACAGTTTGGTATTGAAGGTCTTCCAGGAATCGGTTGTTTAACTTGATACACGCTTTGTTTCGCCCATCGATTTAGACTTCAACGTCGTAAAATTTACTGGAGTGATGAAAATTGATATTACGTGGAAATTCAGAATGAGTCTCATGAATTCATTGTGCCTTGCCTTAAAGTCAAGGTGCAAATAGAATTTTCCATGAGAAAGACCGAACTCACGTAACGCAGAGATTCACGATAATAATCGGTAGATTTTGGCGCGGGAAGATGAGGCCCCTTAGAAAGAATAGATTTTGGGCGAAGTCTGTTTTGCCTGCTGTTTCAATAAATCACCAAATTCATCATGTTGCATATGAGGTGTTCAGTTCCATATTTGAGATCAGCGAAGACTTCCTTATCTACAGCTACAAGACTTTTTTATCTACAGCTTTTGAGTAATGCCCCAAAAGTTTGTCCAAATTATTTTATTACACGAAAAACATCATGAAGATACAAGAAAAATTGTAGCGGAAGGTCTGCTGCCTGATTGGAAGATGCAGTGTCAATTCTGCCGGCGAAAAAAAAACCAGCTTCTAAAAGTGGCCTTAACCCATTATGGAACTGAGCAAGTGATCCATCGTCGAATTTTATCTAATCATTTCTCAAACTGAATGCTCCCGAGAGAAGATTTGAGAAATCTATCTATTTCGAGATTGGAATGGATGAGTTTCTCGTACAGTGCCTGGAATGGATTGCAATCAACTCGGCTCACGAAGAATTGTAATTTAATAATTATGTCAAACGCTTGGATACATCCAGGAATCTATTTGCACATTCCCATTGCACGTTGAATCCATAAACAAAGGGAAGAAGTTAAGCACTCTTGAATACGGAAATTATAATCACCGATTTGGTGCAAGAATATATCAAATTACTGAGGTTATACTCTCAGAATTCACACGATTACACTCAGAATATCACATGATTTCATGATCAACTGTTTTCATTGGAATCTCTGTAGATATTAGGTGTGAGACGGAAAGGATGAGAAGGTGATCTGAAAATTCATCACAGCATAACTCAAATTTACAGAGTCTCATTGAAAAACATCATTATCATTACATTCGCTTCCAAATCAATTTATTCAGATGCCTCCAATTCACTCAAGATTAAGAGGCAAGTTGCGTAACTTGAATTGATCGTTCACCTGTTTCTGGCAATGACGAATCGCTACACGTTTACCGAGCAGAAAATTAATTTTTTTCCTTATTGATTCGAAAGAGAGATTACTGGCTCGGTCAATGCTCGTCTGGAGGCATCTCGAAAGCTCCGTCTTATCGCTCGGCGCGATCGATGCTCTCTCATGTTCGCCGATCAAATTGAAAAATCTCGACAACCTCGTGACACTCGAGCTCGGCCTGGCAACAGACGGCCAAGGTCACTCTGCCAAACTCTCCCCTTGCGCCCATTTCTCTTTTTACAATTTTTTTCCTTTCCACCACCAGCGTGACCCTAACCTACAGACTGCGAGCGACCTCGAGGGTCAGGTAGGCGTACAGGTCTCCGAGAAGTTCCATAGCAAAGGTCGCCTCGAGTCCGCTCTCTCTTGCCCAGTAAAAGTTCCTCTGCAGCGTGGCGTTGTCTCGCAGCTGCTCGCACAGCTCGTAAAACTCCCGAGACCTCAGAGCCAGCATGAGGGTCTCGAAGCTCCTCGACTCTCCTCTGGCTTTTGCTCGGAGCATCGCGTGGAGCTCGGCCCTTGGGATCAGCCTCAGCATCCTGCTTATCATGCCAGTCAGTCCTCCGCATCCGGCATCGCAACACTCGTATTTGGGAAGAGATTTCCAAAAAGCCAGCAGCTCGCTGGTCCAATGATCGATCTCGAGACCGAGCTCCCTCAGCATGAATACGAAAAGGCGAAAGTGGGGAATCGACGAAAGCTCCGGTACGATGAACCGGCTCTGGTCGTCGAGGAAACTTATGGTGTCGGCTATCTGCTTGTCGCTTTTGGCGCACTCTCGCACGATGGCTCGAAGCTCGCGAAGAGGTAGGATGCTCAGGAGGTCGCGGAGGTCGCGATCCAGGCCGGATCTAGGCGGGCTGCGAGCGGCTGGCTCGTCGCCGCGACGGTAGACGAAGAGAGTGGCCAGTGCCAGGGTTGCGAGGCCGCCCAGGAGAAGAGGTATTCGGCTCATGTGGTGGTGCTGATGGTGTGGTTTTTGGAGGTTAGAGGATGAAGAGGCGAGAGAGTGGAGGAGGGAGGGAGTTTTTACCTGAGTTTAGGGAGAGAATCATGTTTCATTGGAGATGATGCTGCGGGGGCGGATTCGTCTTGTGGACCGGTGAGGGATGCCGAAATTGAATTTTGTACTTGTTCATCGTGCGCGGTTTGCTCCCACAGCGCTGTGTGTGAGAGAGATACGCTGAGATTTGGAAGCGGACGCGAGATTCGGATTTTGGAGGATTTTTAGAGGTTGGGACTGGTGCGGCCTGAAGTTGCGCGAGATCTGCTCTGTGTGAATCTGCGCACGAGAGAGTAGTGATGAGTATTTTAGTAGACGATATCGTCATTCAAAAATTTATTCAACTGCACACTCGAAGATTTCATGGAACTGCTAAACGAATTTCACGACTATTTCCTACTTTATTATAATTTTGTACGAATAATTTATCGAATGGATTATCCACCTGGATTAAACCAAGTGTTCTCGATCGATGAGTTGAATGGCTTCCATTTGAATCATTCACTTGCAGAGTTGAGTCAGAAGTATCAGCGAGGAGTAATTTTGACTCATCAGCTCAATAAAGAACTCTCTTTACGCTAGGTTAGATCTTCTTTTGGAGAACGCAATTCGTGATAGCGAATCAAACTCACAAGTGAGTTGATACTGTCCGATCTATACTGATTCTATTCCTCAATCCTTCAGAATTAATGAGGATTCATAAACAAGAGTGTGAGTCGATGAAAAAGTTCCATTCTCCATTCAGAATGATACATTTACCTCCTATCTGCTTACTATTAGAAATATATGGATCAATCTCCCACGAAAATTATAACAACAATATTTATTGAGTAAATTATATACCAGGGTATAATTTGTCTTAGTCTTTCTTAAAAAAAATCATCATCCTCGTCGACAATCTGCTTGTATTCAAATAATCCAAACGCTAGTGATGTCAGTCACAATAGTAGTCAATCCTCCATAATTGAGAAACCTATCCTGGAAAAGTTGAATGAAGTGTAGATTCATCAAAATGCAAATAATGAATTTGACAGTTTCACATCTTGCTCGAATTGATGGAAGCAAGCAGTAGCAATATCTCATTTAAAGCCAGAGATTTATGCACCTATTCCACGTCCGATTTCGAGCGTATCCGTATAAATGGGTATCCAAATGAGAGAAAATCGTGAAAGTGAGTCTGAAAATTTTGTATCCACCGAGTGGATTCTAAGCCTCTAGGTAGCCTTATGAGACTGAACAAATCTCTTTGAACACAGGCTCTAAAAATTAAACTACTAGTGATTCTCTATGAGCTTTGAACATAATTAACTCGCGAGAAATCGAAATTTGAGATTATTACCTTTCTAGAATCCCTAGATAAAAAGTTATGCTAGTGAACGATAAAATGATGAAATCCCATTCTGAACCCCTGTCAGGAAATAGAAATATAATTGGGCAGGAAGTAGCCGATGCCGACCAGTTTCTGATTTAAGTGGACGGAAAAGACACTTTTGGCTAGTTTTCAAACATTTCAGATTATTTCATATCATTAAACATTTCATATTATGTATTTCACATTAGGGAGAGAATTGATAGTTCGATTGGAGTATCAAAGACTGTGAGAATGGACTGAGGGTAGGTTTTTGGTACTCACTATGATGGGTTCGATCCGGAAAATGAATTCCGGTAATGGCGCCTACGATCTCCGCAACCTGGTCCAAGTCTACACCTTTTGCTTCGAGCTTATCCAGCCACAGATTGAAACCTTTGTGTTCTCCCAATGCGTCAACAGCATGTTGCCCCTCTTCAGTTCCCAAACGCCTCACGAACTCGGCAAACTTGGTATTCTCCTGCTGCATCTTATCGTAGTATTCATACAGATAGTCGATGGGCAATAGCGAGCGAACGTCTTGGATGAAACCTGGAAGTCCTCCCGTGATGTTCACTGACTTGATGATTGGAGGAATAGGAGCGTCCTCGAGACCAATCAAATCGTGAAGCTGTTTCAGATAGTGATAGATTTCCACGCCAATCTCGTCCAGGTATTTGAACAAAGCCTTCATCTCGGGCAAACTCTCGACGTCCTTGAGAATTGTTTTGAACTCGTCACCCAACATGTACTGGGCTAGAGCTCCAAAATCATCATCGTAGATTAGGTAGCTGAAGATTACATTGGTAAGATTGTCCATCGGCACCTGAGCCCAGATATGGTGCAAGATATCAATGACCTCCTCTTCTTCTTCTTCTCTGATTCCTGAGGTCGAAATTTGCGATCGGTTGTATCCAATAACAGAGGCGATGAAATCGTAAATGGCTTGAACGTCTATGCCTTTGGCTTCTGCCTTCTCAACTAAATCCTGGTATTCAGGGCTCTGTTCGATTTTTTGTAAGAGACCCTGGAACTCCTTCGATCGAAGTCGGGTGATCAGTTGAGCAAAGTCCTTTGACGAGTTCAGTTTTTCGTGGTAGAGTTTTTCAATATCATCGATGGGAAGGAGAGCTTTGACATCCTTGATGAATCCAGGGAGACCACCGGTAATTTTGCGTTGCTTGTAAGAGAAGCTGACTGCGAGATCGTCAAAGCCTAAAATCTCTCCAATTTTGTTCAGAAAACCATAAACATCTAAGCCCGATGACTCCAGGAAACCGATCAACTCCTTAACCTCGACCAGAGATCCGATGTAGTGAGTGAGGGCTTTGAATTCGTCCGATCTTAAGTAATCAATAGCTCCCCCAAAATCTTCATCTTCGGCCAGATACTCTTCGAACAAATCCTTGATTTCGTCGACTGGGACAAGTCGTAAGAAATCATCCAGATCATCTTGCAAACTCTTCAGAGATTCAAGAGGGAAGTTGATCAAGAATCTGCTTCCAAGCAGGGATTTTATGTACTCTATGACGGCCTGGACATCCACACCCCTTGTTTCGGCTTGATGGAGCAATTCTCCAACTTTTGGATTGGCTACCGTTTGATCGATCAACGCGATAAATTTCTGTGATTTGAGACTCTTGATGAATTTGGCAAAGTCTCCGGATGTCTCAAGCTTTTTGTGATACAACTTTTCAAGTTTATCGACTGGTAGGATAGCTACGAGGTCCTTGAAGAAACCAGGCAGACCTCCTGTGATTCCAATTGATATGCTTTTTACTTGCACGCCGACTACGCCTTGTCCAAAAATTTCTTTCAGCTTTCCGATCAAGTAATGAAAATCGAGGCCGGATGACTGAATGTACTCTATCAATTCCATGACTTCTGGTTGAGATCCGATGTCATGGATCAAAGATTTGAACTCGTCAGACATGACATAATCGACAGCTTCGCCAAAGTCCTCATCCTCCGACAAATACTGGTAGAATAGCTCTTTGATGTTGCTCGCAGGAATAAGTTTTAAGAAATCATCGATGTCATTGTTCAGGCTCTTGTAATATTGGAGGTGAGCCTGCTTCGCCTTGAGAGGCACCGCATCGATCTCTACGGTCCCGGTAATAACCAGGACCGTTAAGGTGACTAGAAGAACTTTCATCCCCTGAGAAATGTCAGAATTTAGTTGTTTGAAGAGGCAAATCAAACATTATTTTTGCAACAAAGTCTTTACTCACTGATTTGTTAAATTTTCCAAGCCGCTACACTCAGCTCAGACGGTCTGTGATGTTCATCAATTTATATACTGAATTTTGTCTTGCGGATCACAGACCTGTAATTCTGTGGGCTCTCCATCAATCTGTTGACCGCGATAAGATTAGCCCCGCTGTCTGGTGCCCGATGTGTTTTCTCCGATATTTGTTCCCTCTGCAATCAAATCTTAATTAGTCACAAATCCTATCAAGTATTTATCTCTGTTCAGCTTGAAAATGTGTTTACAATACTAGTGTAACAACTCTAGAGCCTCTCAATCATCGAAGATCTTCACGTGAAGATCATCGTTCAATGCCCACTGCAAGGGTTAATACTTTGCAGATGAACGATCGAGGAACGTCGCGTCGTCGGTACGGTGTAGATGAGCCTTCTCTTTACCAGGGCTCCCACACCTGTCGCCGATTGTAACTGATGTGGCCATCGCCCGAGACATCAGCACTGGGAAGAAAGCAATTTTCATTCATTATCAAGGAAAATATGATACAAATTATCTTGCCTTGGGAATGGTAATAACCCAGACAAGGACGCATAATAATAATTCTAATATTCCGTTCTCAAGATCTCTAAATGATAAGTACTAGATATGAGTATGATGGCTTTCGAGCCAAATCCCGAAAGTTATGTGATTCTGGAACAGAACAAGAGGTATCAAGAGGCTAGGACATCCTCTAAACAGTGGCATGTGATTGATTGTGAGCAATCAACTCCTCTCTGATTCGTTGATCCAGGATGAACCAGGTTCTTCAGCTTCTCCCTAATTTATTAAGGTTCGATAAGGGGAGGTCCCATATGAGAGAGATTGGCCCAAGTGGGTATGTTAGTCAGATTTCAGACCATCCTGAAGACTAATTCGGTTCAATTCTAGAGGTGAACCAGTATGCATCAGATTTTGAAATTAAAGCCCGCCTGATTTGAGTTTCTAAGAGTATTGTTACGCGGATTCGTTAATGCATTTCGGGATTCTAACTCCGAAAAAGAAAGCGACTACCGAGGCGCGAACCTGCGACGCGTCGACGGACGGAGATTC
>JAPYYZ010000462.1:0-24614 GCA_030522705.1 Eretmocerus eremicus
AAGGTCAAATACTCACGTCAGCAAGATTCTGGAGAGCTGGGGCAGCTATGAAGACGACGTAGGGTGCGAATTCGGCTGTGCGAAGTACCTTCAACGAGTGCGGCTCGATATCCAAAATCGCCAATCTACCCTCCTCCAGAATTTTTCTGATCGTCTCAATTTTCGTCCCGTACATGGCATCCTCGTGCGTGCCTGTGAGAACGACGTTCATAGATTACATACATTCCGAGGAAAAAAAACGATGCATGAGAACGTTCGTGGGGGATCTTCCTCTATGTACCGACCATATTCGAGATATTCATTTGCAGCTATGTCCGACATCATCTCTTCGTGGGATACGAAGTAGTAGTTCCTCCCGTTTTCTTCATCGTTTCGAGGTGGTCTCGTTGTATCTGAAAAAGATGAAACCCATGATTCCTTTTAGACATGATGGCAAAGGGGGAATCATATTTATTCTGTGCATAATTTGGAATGAACTTACGTGGTATGGGATACGCGTACTTGTCCGGGTGCTTGGCGATGATTGTATTTTTTATGTGTCGACGTCCAACACCATGAGCACCGAGGAGAACTAGAGTTTTGCGCTGGAAGGCAGAATCTGAAATTCATGAGTCGAGGGTTTAAGTATCGCATCCACAGTCTTGGTAAATAAGGCTTGCGAGGAAATGTATCAAGTTATCCGTTTTTTTTATGGGTTCTAAACCATCCAGACTGTTTCATAAATGCTTCAAAATGGAGTATCTGTCAAATCGAAACGTTCGTGAGATGAGCGTAGAAAACAATTCCCCTGTGGATTTTACATGGTGACAATCTACGATCTTCGAATTTGGGGCTCCTCCAGTCATACATATTTACAGGACTTAGGAATCATACAAATTTGTGTGAATCGAATCACACCTTTTCTTGTCTTTAACGCAATACGGATGAAAAATTAAGGCAATTCAAACAATAATTAATGATATTCAAATACTGTTTATGAAATGATTTATCTGAGAGTTTTCCACTGCCAATCGGCCAATGTTCACATGGAACATAACATTTAGATTATTTGTAGTTATTCACTACACGTGACATAAGTACAGATGATCTAGAAGAGTTTTGGGAGTTTCTTCCCGTATCAATCATTCGGGTTGAACTTACAAGGTAACTTGACGACTTCTTCATACGTGACCAGGTCCAGTTGGTCGAAGACAGCGTTGTGCTTTGCTAAGTATTTATCCTTGTATTGCTTCTTCTTCCGGCCAAAAATTGAGCAGTTTACTGAAAATGTAAAGGGAAGAATCAGATTATAGTTTATAAGAGTGAGGAATTCAACAATCTTCATGAGTTTTAGAGAAAATATTCAGAAATTACTCGAAAGAGAAACTAAGATAATTGAGGATAGTTTGATGCGAGTGGCTCATTCTTTCAATGCCATTGGTGTAAAATTCCGTCTCGAATTTGTTATAGTTTCAAGGAGGAGGAATCTTGAAAGTTCAAATGCAATTAGTAGTAGAAATTTGGATTCTACTAAATGCATGTACATGAGTTCTGCAATGTATTGGATTCACAAGCATTTAATGCTCTCGCGGAATCCATTATTCTAATGGATGTTCAAGGGAGTCTACCATGTAGAAATGAGGACATTGTATCCATACTTGATTATGGGATCAACAAACGCTATGATCATTCATGAACACTCATGCAGAGGGGATCGGTATCTTACAGGGTGTCATGTATTCCCTCAGAGTTTTGTGCGTTTCCATCTTATTGATCTCTCAATAATTTTCAGCGAATAAATACGCCATCCGACTTTTTGGAAATCGACAGCCTCTTTTCTATTATCAATATAAAAACGTACAAATCCCTATGAAGGCACATAGAAAATCCCTATGGGAACAACGTAGAGCCACATGAAGATATATGAAGATAGAATTCGGTAACTATGATCGTATCCGAACATGGTGTCTTCATTGTTATCTGAGGTTCATCGCAGATGAAGTGCACCAGATCATTCAGTTGCATCATGCAAGTCAGATACAGATGATTTGATTCCTATATCTACTCGATATCATTGTAGTATGTAGTCTTAGAATTTTGATCTACAATATGAGTATACACTACGATATTTAAAATAAATGAAAGATAAAATTCAACCTTTCCATGAAAGTTTGAAGGAGCCTTGGTTAGGACCAGATTGAATTGAGCTTATCTTGAATCAAACGAGAGAGATCAAATGAAACGATAGGTGTCATTCAGTGAATCACGAGAAGTGAACAAACACTGAACATAGACGAAAAGATTCCTTATAATTTCGGAAATATACACTGTAGGACTTTTCAAAACTCTGTAATGAGAATGTCTCAAAATTTTACGACCATCTCATGGTGCCTGAAAAATATGTTTCAAAGAATAAGAGTCAGATCTGAGCAATCTCAGTCAAGTTGCTATCCTACACTCCTTGACTATTTCTGAACGGTTCAAATTTGATCTGCATCGTAATATATTTCCAAAGGTCCCAGCAAATTCATATCTCACATCAATTGTCATTACAATAAGTTTCGATGGCAATGAGTAAGTAAGGACTCTCGAATTTGAATTCGCCAAAAATCTAACGTTGTCAAGATGAAGATATACTTTTCTGTTCATTCTGATGACGACTGATTCAATAATATTGCATCGATTGGTGTGGTAGTTCAATCATGTGAGAGTACATGAATTTGGTGGATGGAAAATGGACCAGATACATTTTTTTCTTCATTCAATTGTTCAAATAAAATCTCCTTCCTCAACTGGAGGATAAACAGCAGACATGAGCATTAATATTTAGTCATGCATGTATATAAAGTCTGACGCTCACTACCAATGTCATTATATGGAGAATCAACTGAAATACTCGCAAGTACAGAACCGGTTTCAAGCTACATCCATTCCATGCTTCTGCATATAATCTTTCTGGTGCGAAGGGATAACCCATCATATTAATGAATTCGTGGGATTCCTCCTATTGCGAGCTTCCAATATTCAATTCTGATTCAAATGATGTTCTTTACCATCGCATATGACCTATGCGGAAGTCCATGATCTATTTTGATACGTGCATTCAATGAAAACGGGAAAAAATCTCGTACTGGAGGTAAATTAGCATGCAAATGTTCTCTATTCCAAGGAATTTTGGAACATTTTTCTCCTTTATTCTATTCAAATATGGGACGATACAACACAAATCATCCTTTTATAAATGACTAATCATGCAACTCGATATCCTAGGAGAGAGACCATCACACAGTTCCATCGATCCATCTCGAAATTCATTGATACTATTCATGTTCAATGATATGTCCGCTCAGTAAAATAGAGTCGTATGGAGCGGACTAATGAAAAGTCTTGAATAATACATGTTCTGCGTAAGGCTCATCGTAGTAGGTACATTCTGCCCTCAATATTGCGAATGTTTGCCGCAGTAATTAGCCATGCCATCTCTAAGAACTTGTGTATGAATATGCTACGATAAACGAAAGGCGTCTACAGCTGCAGGCAGAAACATCGTACCTGTCGAGCCATCACATCCTTCGGTATGAGACGAACAGCCACCCTCTCCTTCAGCGTCTACAACCCGGTTCAATATTCAATAACATCACGTGATTGCGGCTCATTTCCTCTTTACAAAGATTCCCTCTGTACCGCGGAGATGAGGCATTAGACCCCTACCAACTATAAGTATTGACAATTTCCCGCCCATTATACAAGCGAATCTCGTGTTATTGGACCGCAATGATCCTCCTATCTCGTATAACAGTTAAACTCTAAAGATTGGCTTCGGTTTTCAACACCCTACTCAGGTTCCGAAATACTTTCTTGGCTTGACTCCTCTATTTTCCATGAATACGAATTTTTCTGCATCAAAAAAAGATTTGATTGTGTTGCCTTGTTGAATCGAAAAAGTACTGCATGCTCCACGAAGAAGAAAGTTCACACAGCGAACACTCAAGGGTATTTACAATAAATGACAAAATGATATAACAGTTTACACAGACGTTGAATGGGCGCATTCAAATCGATGACTCGTGATATACAGGTATCGAACTCCATTCTGCACGTTCACTATTCTGATAATAATACACGGATACATTTACTCATTCGAAATGTGTACACGAGACTCTCACGAAAAGGCAATACACAAGTACAATTCTGGAAGGCACGATACATGAGGGATGTATACGAGCAAAATGAACTAATCTGATCCCCTCATCCGGAATCGGTAAATACCCATAAATAAATTAGATGAAGAGCAATCCGCTGAAATCTGGCGGAATTCCTCGCTTCGGTGCACAACCAATTATCAAAATCTATTCATTCTCCATTCCGAATTACCTGTCGGATTATTGTCTCGAGCCTACTAGTTAATTGAAGAGAGAAAAAGAGAGAGAGAGAGTCTATCCCGAATTCCGGCAGATTCCAGTAATTATTCAACCCATCAGTGATAGCGACATGAAATTGTGATCCAATCCAATAGGTATATTCACCTTGCTCCTGTTTATTCTTCTCCATAGCCATGCAAGAGATTCGCCACTCTTGTAGTTCTGGAGAGGGTATGAGACCGGCGGATCCTCCAGCTTGGTCCTTTCTGGCTTGCCACCAATGATGATCGTCCTTACTAATTATCTGGAGGATGTCGCCAATTCTGAACGAAATTCCAGCTTGAGCGCAGGGAATCAGATCGTCTTCGAGAGGGTCGTAGTCGAATTGTGCTCGAACAAATATCTGTAAATGAAAGAAACCCTTCAATACAAAGGTACGGATTCGCTCCAATATTAGTATAAGGTGAAGAGCTCGTGTTGCGGAGCTCATGACTTCACATACTCAATCTCCTACCAAAGAGACGCATACTCGTGAGGTAACAAATAGCGGTACGTGAGTGGATATTTTGACACTTTTCTTGATTTCTACTGACGTTTGGTCCATGCATCGCAATCTTCCAAATGAGTTCAGGAGGAAATTCAGGTCAGTAAGCATACAAAAGTGACATTTTTGGGGAGAATTATCAGGAATCGGAGACCAACTTGCTTGATTACTCGGTTGGAGATGATGACCTAGGAAACCACTTGGTTGTCCGCCGAATCGTTTACATTAGTCCGAGAGATCTACCACGTGACAAGCCATAAGAAATTTGAGTGGATGGTGTTTGTGAGTTGGTTACCAGGAGAACCTAGAGGATGTGAACAGCTCGTGGTTCACGGATTTTACTGAAACTACAGGGATAGTCTATTTTCGACACCAGGAGATGATATTTACCAGCTTCTAATTGAAATACCGAATTGGTTTCCAGAAAGTCTCCCGAATATTAGTATTGTCTATTCAAACCCATGTTAAAAAGTGATATCTATAGATATATTTGCAATGCTAGTATCAAAGGCTGAAGTTCAAACATTCTTGGGAATTTGCATTAGCGACTGGTGAACATCATATTCTGGTGCCAGTCGGAGCGAGAGCAAGAGACTATTCCTGCAGTTTCAGCCAAATCCATGATCCTGGGTGCTGTTTTTCTCGGTTCATGTGGCCATACACTAAATCTCAGATGTACGTGCTTCGTAGATCTCCCGCACCGTGGATTCCTGTTAATGGAGTACTATTCGAGAAGTAGGAATAGAATATTTTAAGCGGTTCGGGCTGATGGACAATGCCTTATGCATTCACTTATAAAGGGCTTGAAGTCTGCTTCACAATGTGATAAAATGAGTTAGAAAGTATTGCTATAACATACTGAGAGGCTCTAAAGGCTTAGTGTGGAGTACACGTACCCAATAACAATCCAAGGGACAAATTCGGTCTTCCATCAGCGAATTATATTTTCAGAGCCATGGCTCATTGTGGTACAATTGCGTAAGTATTTCTGTACATCCAAGAACGCACCCATGTTGATGCTATTCTCACGCAGGGAACATTGTTGTAAAAGTCTAAATTTGGCAAAGGCTCACCAGATGAACTCTGATTCATCAAGAAGTTCATAATGACAATGTATTGCAACACACAATCATTTTAGATCATGTTCTGAGCCTCTACAGCATTGCAAATATGGGTGGATATATTGCTCTTTAACAAATACACTCGCTAACAACCCGAACTGCCTTGGTTTGAGATCTTCCGTGTCTTTCGCACTCATAGCTTGTTATAGGGTGCACGCGAGTGCGGCAAAAGATTTCGAGTGAAGGCATCCAGGACAGGTCAGATTATTGTTGAAGCGTTCACTCTTTCCGCCGCAATCAGAAAAGATCAGTGAAAATCTATGTTAACTCGCTGGAATTGAGGGAAGAGTACCTCATTGGTGAAGAGGTGAGGTTTCGCCGAAGACCACTGAATTTTTACCGCGGTTCGATGTTTTGGGATCAATTTTCACTGAACCTCACTAAGTACGGTGGAGAGAGTACGTAGGTAGTCCAGATGACTCTCTAGTTCTAGACCAAATATTATGGAGTGCCGGTATTCAAACTCGTTACTCTGGCACAGGCCACGCTCTGCGAACCCCAAAGAGAAAAGGCTGTTAATTTTGGTATATTCAGTTTTACCAGCTATAGTCCAAACACATTTTGAATGGGCTAACAAACAGAGTAAATTCTTTATGGACGTCCTTCCAGTGTTCCGATACTCTATCTGATTCATATGTGGAACATGACATTTGGAGAGACGTAAGTTATATTACAAACTCTGTGAAATGCCCTTCGATGAAAATTCCTAGCCTTGGAAATGTGCTGTCGGAGAATGAAATAGGAGATATACCTATAAATGAGTATAAAATCCAATGGTTAACAATGCGCTTTTACGTTCTGAAGGCGGAAATGAGCAATTAAAGGTCAAAATATAACTTCCTAAGAATTTCAAAGTTTCAATTACTTGAAAGTAAGGAATAAAATCTCTAGTCTATCATTTTTCCGTCAAAATATGGTATTTGATTTAATGATTCCTATAAGCTTCTAGACAGAAAGGCGCGTAGAAGACTTCGAGGTATACACTTACTTATCTAAATTTCTGCTTTCGTCAGTTCCGTGACTACTCTGTTCCATTACTGAGTGCAAAGTCAGGTCTACCAAAATAATCAGTTTACAAGTTTATTGAAAGATTTCAAGCGGATTTATGAGGAGAAGCCGCTTCCGATTTTGGAAGCAACGCTATGAGGCACGGAACTGATCCAAAATCTGCAAGTTCAACTCTTTAGGAAAAAGCTTTGGGGTTGTTCGTGAAGAAATAAGATAATTGATCATATGTGATCAATAGCATAACTGATGAGTATGAATATTGAGTGATGAGTATGATATTAATATCAAATATCAAATGATATCAAAATCAAATATTTGAACCAATAAAAGATTGGATACGTGACGCCCTCCAGAGGAATGTTCCTACACGTAATTCCAATGTTTCTCACGTGACAGTATGAGAATCTCACCCTGTTATCTGATAACAATATCGAATGATAAATTTCGTTTGGTCAAACAGAATTACCTCCTTCATTACTCCATTGTGCGATGCATGAATAACGTTTTTGTCTGATGTCGAAGAAACATGGGATAATAACGATGCCGTGATGATTATTGCATGGCACTCAATATCACAACTAATGCGAGTCACAGCAAGTTTTGAGGGATGAGATGAGATGTGTTTGTGATATTCATCGATTCATGAGTTCGTGCTTTGGGTGAGGATTTTTTAAGGAGGATTCAAGAATTCAATAAGAAGTGATTGATTGCTTGGCGAGTTGATAGGGTGAAGATGATCCATTGCAGATGATATGGGTGACAGAAGTCTTTATGAAAAACATGACGATGAGTTTGAATGAGAGTGTATGACATGGCGAGGCCCGACTAATAGGGAAGCACGGCATCTTACTTACAATGACCTTCGTAAAGGTCTCAATGATGTCCTCGTTTATCGAAGTACGGATAATAGTGTGGTGAATTTTTACGGGTAAACATGAGAGAAGGAAGAATGCATAGCCTTCTAACTACAGCAGTCCAATCACACCAGATCAAGTGGTGGTACTTACTAAGACTGGCAGAGGCTTAATCCTGAACAACTAGAATGTTGAAAGAACAGAGAAGAAAGAGAATGGTTAATCATCAATTCGACTGATTTTGTTCCATAAGAAATGAACAATGATCCATTACTTTAGCATGAGAGGGAACAGCTTTCTCCGATCGGATTGTTCTCGCTAAATGGATCTTCTAGTTAGAAGAATGTAAATGATATTACTCTTTGAGACGTAAGTCAAGCTAATGACGCTAGGCAGAGATGATCCAAGTTTTCTTTTCAACCGATTCATAATAGGTACAGCTCTCGTTCGTATTATATTATCGGGTGCAGCGCTACGCTTACATGTGCTGACGTGCTGATTCACTAATTTCTTGTTCATTTCTCAATCTTTAGTACCTCTAATAACGATGGGGGTTTGTGCATGATACAGACAAAGACAATATACAATCAACATGTGAGGTCCAAATTTTTCGACAAGATTCCATGCTTACTCTTTCACGTAACAACAATCGAAGACTTGGAGAGCAAATCAGTGGAGATAAATTGTATTAGAAAACATGAGAAGGGAGAATGGTCACTTTTTTCATTCACTCTTCATAACTCTGTTTAGAATACAGGAAATCGAATATATTTGAGATCCTGTTATCGATGATTTGACAATTTTGCAATGAATGAATGCGAGGATCAAAGAACGATCATACGTCAATATTTTTTCAATGTAAACCAATAGAGGTTTGGAGAATTATATCCATTCCATCAGAATCAAAGAAATAGGAAATTCTATTGATAATCCACACAGAAATTGACAGTTTATCGTCCGGTGCCATATTTAACCAATATATTGTTTCCCAACTATTGAGCTTTTAGTTATGAGTCTATACACTTGCCCTAATCATCACGCTCCAAGTAACCCAGCACTTTAGGAGTCGAGAGAAATTTTTTGCTCCGCATACACCATCATCATCGTTACGAAGCAATTGCTGAGATATCTATATATACGATATATAGGATGAATTTTTGACAAAAAAATGTTTCAAGAATTTTGTAGAAAATGCACACTGAAAATTACTCGTCTGGTGGACTGACTGCTGCGACATTTGCCACATTGTGTAATCAAACAGAGCATTCATTTCCTACCAAATAGTTTGATATCAACGACTGAAAAATTAGGTCATTGGCCACCATATTGCCTCTCGACGACCGGATGCCCCAAGATCCACTGAGAGTTGAATTATCACGTGTAATGATCATCATGAGGAAAGATTAGGATTATACAGAGAAATATCACATTACCCAGCTCATCCCGGCATACTGCAACAATGCGATCGAGGAGGGCCTTGATGGAGGTGAATTCAAACCAATGATTGAAAATGGAACTAATGAACAACAAGATTTAATCGGTTTTAAATGTCAGAATGTGAACGAATTCCAAGAAAACATTGATTGATGGAAATGAAATGAATCATCTTGTAAGCCTCCATGAAAAACTCTATGGTTGACATGACTGTTAGTGATGAGTGCCCAGAGAAAACAGCATTATTCTCATTATAAAGAATCTAAATTGAAATCATTAGATCGTTTAGAATATCTCTCATCATGCAATTCTGCAACCAAGCTCAAAGTATTAGTTTGTTAAACTCGGAAAGGAAAAGTTGATTAATGAAAGTTCCAAATGTAGAATTAAGTCATTACAAAGATTTGAAACAAAAGCCATTGTCAGTGCTTGAGGAGGGTTAATCTTAGGCAATTTCTGTTCAGAAAAGATTAATCAGCAGGTCATGCTTTATTTCAACTTTCTTACAATGTATCATGATCGTATAATAGTGCTATAACTCACTCGCAAATATGCGTGGATTCGTTTAAGAAACAAAGTAACTTGTAGATTCATTGAGTATGTTCTTTTCTTTGACTACAAATCGAAAACATACATTGTTTTTCCTTACAGTATTGATACAATTATAGTAGAAATAGGTGTCTTATTACATATTTGCAATGTTGAATATTTCAAGATTTTTGTTTCACTTCTTCATTCTCTACCGGTGACTCGATCAACTCTCACGAAATTCTCGATATGAATAGTAGAATAAGTTCTCCATCCTCATTTTGCGAAATTGGACGAAAGGGTTCCGTAGCTGAATTATAACAATTGCTGTCGTATAATTTTGAGGATTGCACACGGTTTATGAATTTTATTGTTCAATTTTAGAGTATTTTTCTCGCGCAAATATCACATAGATGATTATTTGGGGAAAAAACCATTTATTTCCACGATGACAAACCTCAAAGATTTTGATATCGCTTTCAAAATGAGATTCCACATTGATTATCAGCATGGAATTGTATAAATTGATTTCGTAAAGTTCGAGCTTCAAAGTAAGATGTAGATAACTGAGTATATCACGGCAGCAATCAAATGTTCTTCGAAGAAAATTCAATATGGTACAATAATTTTTCCCCAAGCAAATCGATTAGTACAGGTGTATCTCGTTTTTCAATGAAAAGAGTGTAATTGATTGTATTCTCCAATTGATCTATATTGAGGGGAGGAAAGTCAGCGAAAGATTTATTTTACCGACGAGTTCTGGACTGCAGAGTTTTTCGCGAAATATCTGTATCAAAAACTTCCTCGACTTAGATGTCTTTCATACCCCAGAGGACTCATTCTATCTAGAGTCATGTTTGGTGAAAAATGTAGATAAGTACCCAAAATATGTTCTGACGGTTACCTAAATGGTCTGAGATCAGCAACTAGGAGTTAGCATGTTAATCGAGATGCATGAGATTTTTAGAGATCGTAGTGTATGCAACTCATCGAAACAGAAACACATAATTGTTTCCCTGGACTGCAAGCGATGACTCACAGAAATTACAAACTGAAGATCCACCGATTTATATAGAGTACTCCATTTCACAAAATCTAGTATAAGATATTGAAGTAAGAGATTTCCCGACCCATAGTCTACTCTTCATAGTAGGTTATTGTATGCACATAAACAGTTCACGATGATAAAATCGTAGAGTAGAGAGACAAAGGGGAGAAGTGCTAAATGTGACGTTTTCAAGATCAAATAATCTGACACCAAATAACAAAACAAGTTTCGAATTCTGAAAGCTCATGCAGTATTGGGGTCTAAGAGGACAGAGTCAAAAACTCAACCCACTCGCGTTAGAATCACATCCGTGACTCAAATTTCGGCATCACGTTTATTAGTCTGTCTCGTACTAGAATCACTTCATGTCACTTCAATTTTTTTACAAACGAGAATCTCAACCTCTTGGTCAAGAAGATGATACTCATTTGGTTCTATCAAAAACAACAATCAGTCTGTTTAAGTATATTGATAAAGATTGCAATAAGTATAGAGACAGTAATCAACTAAAACAAAGCTATTGTATGAGAAACCGGTACTTCTTAAGATTTCTCTAAGAAAAATATGTAGAACTTCACACCATGCACTGGATACCATACATCAAACAAATGGGAATCATATTTTGTTTCTTGAAATTAAACCACCTTAAGCTCAGTGATTCTCAACTATTTCATTCGACTACTCGTTATTTCTGATCTGTGTCTATACATTGAGAGAAGAAGAACAGAAAAAGAGAAGACTCGGTGAGAGTAATGATAGAGTACTATAAATGAAGAGTATATGAATGTGTGCGGGTGCATTAATTAAATTTAATGAATCAACGGTCCTAAAAACGATTGAGATGAATCAACTGAATTTAGTCTGCAGTGATGGTTATTGAAAAAATTTGAAAGGAGCGCAATTACGAAGAATCATTGAATGCCTATAATTTCTACGATTCATCAATTGGAAGTCTCTGATTATTACTCGAATTTTCGTATCTATAGATCCATTACGGACGCACTTACTAATGTATTAAAAAACTTACTCTCCAGAGACGTCTAGCAACTTGACATCCGTTCAAAGACATTTTTCAAGATTCTCTCCACTTAAGAGGAATCAGTGGATTTCTTTCCATTCATTTTTGTAAAACCTAGTACTTTGTTCCTTTGTGTGAACTTTCAAAAAAAGATTTAAGTGAGAGCCTTCTTGCCTACATAAATAATACAATGAAGCCTCCTTTCGAGGTTCCTATCAAATTTTAAAAGGGAAAAATGAAATGTTCCAGGAATATCAGATGCCTTAATAGATTATGTAAGCTAAGCAAGGGTTGCTCTATTCACACTCAAGAACAATTAAGAAACATGTATAACAGGCGACTCCGATTGTGCTTTTTGAATCTCTGAATCAAAATAGGACTTTTCGATCTATTGTCGACCCAATATTTAGGAAACTATCGTGATTAGTGAAACAAACCAAATGAGCAGTTGTACTAATAAATTGTTTACTATGATCAAGTAACGCGTTTTATGCACAATATAAGCAGTATCAAGTGACGAATCTCGAACTTGTGAAAAGACTCATCGACTAGATTGGTCAGTTTGACTATACATTTTTGACAAATCGATTTTGATCTATGCATTACAAAAAGAAAAATCACTGAAACTTCTACGAAATTATGACTAGATTCCACCAATAGGAATTTTGATCTAGGCTCTCGTGAAATATCGTTTGAGCTCTTTCCCTCATCAAAAAGAGTTCGGAGATAGAAAACAATTATTCAGAATTCGACTCTTGATTGCAAGATTCGTTGTTAATTCAATCCGCTTTAACTTTTTGACTTGCGCGATCGGAGAATGGAGAACGGATTCAAGCGTCGTTTGGGTGTAGTTGCGCTCGCCGAAGTGCCGCCGGCTTTGAGCTTCGAAGCTTTCTGCGCTTTTTGTGACTTTGGATCTTTCGCAGTTTGGGTTTTTACGGATTTCGAGTGACTCGGCACGGCTTTGGGGCTTGTTGCAATAGAGGCGGATGCATTCTCGGTCATAACATCGGTGGTGAGAGTAGAGGTGTGAGATTGGGAGGAGGATTGGCTATTGGAGCTTACTTGTACCTCGCAAGGAGGCGGAGCGCTTCTATACGATGGCACGATCTTGAACGTAACTGATCCACGGGCTTCTCGCTGTAACAGAAGAAAATATAATTCTTGATTAGCTACAGCAACTTTCATGTGACGAATGAGCATTCTTTCTCTACTTAGATCAGAAGTTGAATCAATGACGCGACAACTTTCTTGCCATTTAAGTATTATAATTGACGAAAAAATTAGAGAGTGTAGATACCTGAGCGGAAAGTTCAATAGGTGAGAGAAATGAGTGGCTAGAAATTCTGAGTCATGAAGGAGAGACTCATATTGGAAAGATGAGCTTCGGCTAATTATCAAGTTATTTCACTCCAATCTCGGTTTATAATTGAACTATTAATAATGGGCTCTGTGATGAGAAAGATGTTTGTTCCTTCATTTTCCCCCGAGTTTGAAAGCTTGCCAAAGCAAAAGAAGTCTCGTGACTGATTAAATTAAAAGATTAAGAGAAAAATTCAGGCACAATATTCTGGAGTTTTTCTTGCCGTTACTTCCATTGCTTTCGTCCAAAAAAGGCGAAATTTGAAGATGATATCAAACGGAAGTCGTATGAAAATTTGCAAGCATAATACAATTATTAGAATAGATCTACTGATTTCTAATTTTATACAATACGATTATTCCAGATGGACAGTTTCGAATTTATATTCGTGAGTAGAGTGGAAAATACACACGAGATACAAGAGATTAATTCAATCATTCCAAATTCCAATATGTGGTCCAATCCTGGGTCGATACCGATACGTTAAAATTATTGAGAGGACTGTTATCCAAACATGTGAGCACGAGGGCCGCCGAATTCCGTACGATAGCTCGAAGCCGATTTAATACATTCCCAACAGATCACCCTCCGAAATATGTTAGCGCAAGATAAATTTGTTTGTCGAAATAGGTCACTGAATTATTGGGTCACTTACGAGGATCTTCTGCAAGGCGTCGACTGATTGATTGGCTACTGGAATTCCATTGATTTCTCGTATCTCATCGCCCACGTGAAGAGTAGCTTGCCTGTGTATCATTCCTCCGTGCATTATCCTCGCCACAATGCACTTTCCATCCTCGTTCATTTTTAGCGTTATCCCCTATAAAATTTCAAAATTATAGACATCCGGGTTGAGAAGGTGCTATTCCTAGTCGGCAGAGGAAATGAATTTGATGCACCAATCGGTAAGATTCTTAGAAAGCGAGAAAATCATCAGAAGGTGCGTCCATATTTACAAGAATGTGATAAAGTTTTTTTAGTGTGGTCAAGTTTTTTTAGCGGCAAAATCTTTTTCTCCCTCTCCTATCACTCGATGTTCCTCATAAAAATCCATCACTGCATATATGAATAGATAAGAGATATTCAAGCATCTTCTGCCCATCAATGGAATTAACCAAGCAACAAAATCTCCCTTGACCAGAAAATCTCATTTAGCGAAGCCCAATCGGTAGTTCCCGCCGCAGCAAACGCGCTGGTTTCTGAACAGAAAATTTCTGAACTTCATTCGAAACCAATAAATCCTATAAACAAGTTAAATTGACAGATTCAGCGAAAAAAATATCTCTCAAATCGTGTGAGGAGAAGATCAATCGAATGAATAAAGGCCATCTCGTACACTTTAATTAGCTTACCATGGGCTCATCCGTGTTCTTCTGAAACTGGACAAGCCGCACCCTCGTGACGTTCTCAAGTTCGAGGTCGCCATTCTGACCTTCGAGATCGTCGGCTCCGTTGAGGTAGGGGAATATCGGGGGCGGCGTAGCTCTTTTTGCATCTTCCCCGTACACCTCCTGCCCCGTCACATCTTGCGCTTGGAGCAGAGCCTAAAATAAACGCAAGGTGCGTTCAAATTTTCATCTGGCGAGACTCGATCGATAATGCGTTGTGTGTTTGTTCACTCGCTGTTTATTCAGCATATGTGCCGTGGAATCGGCGAGGAGAGAGTGGGTAATTTATTTCATCGAGAAGCGAGGGGATTACCTGTAGGCTTATCAAATTTAGTTTGTCGGTTGGATGGGTGGGAAATTCCAACTCTCTCAACATGTTTTATCCGCAGTTTGCTGATCATGCGGATACGTTAACACAATAGGATTTTCGTGAGAGATGAGGTTGATACATTACACGACCAAGAATTGATAACTTGGCTTGATAATTTTTCGATGGTTTAAGATATATACAAGAGCTGAATGTCTTTTTGGTTTAGAAATATATCAGCGTTAGTTGGAAAAACACAGAGAGTAGACATCTGAAGTCAAATTCGATGCGTCAATCAAATTTCGGGGACTCGTTTCGATCATTATTCGTCTCAATTGTCGATTTGTCTTGATTCGCATTCATCAGTGTTATGTCATAAGCGTCGCTTTGAATTTTGCTACGTTCCTGAATCTTTTCACACATTTCGAGAATGACAAGTGCTTGAAATTCTCTGAACTATTTCTTCTGACTGAATTACATAATTGATTGTGCTCGTTATCACAATGGCACAAATTGTATGAAAGTTCGGAGAAATCAAATTTCTAGAATTCGACGCAAGAGAGCAATTTGCAACTTTCCTGAACTGGGATAATTTCAATTATTGAGAGAAACAAGGATTCTGTGATGTTGGCTATTGCAGCAATTTGACTGCGAAATATTTTGCAACAGAATTAATGGTTTCGAATCGTTGGGAATGTTTCAATTCCCCGAATGCGCTTCCGAGAAGACTGTAAAGTATATTGTGCTACATCAATGGTTTCCCTCGCGATGTAACGTTTCCCTTTGTTTTCCAACTCGATATTTAAAAAATTTAGTACTGCTATCGCTTCTTGGAGTAATTCCTTTATCGACTGTGCGTGACTACTCATAAAGGAACCAGAACTACTTTTGTGAGAATTTTTATTCTTTTTGAATGCATCAAGATCGAGATCAAGATCCACTGGAAAAAACATAAAATTCAAAAGCTCGAAGGGCTGGAATATCAAACGTTGTAATACTATATCCCTCTACGATTGTAAAATGCTCACGCATAAAATTCTGTAATCCATTCTCTATAATGGAGAATGGAATACGAATGCATGAATTATGATTCATAAGTCATGTTTTTGTATCAAAGGACACATGAAGCGAGATCGATACGAAGTTGGCGCGGACTTTTTTCGGAATCTAGATATTGAGCAAGCTTGGCTGGGAAAGTATACTATCACGAACGGGTGAAAATGTACCTCTAATACCCGATTGACACAGATGAGCACATTACTGAAGGCTGGGGTATGATGATTACCAATTCTTTGAATGATGAAGTAGTCCCTCAATTAATGTCCCTCAATTAATTTTGGATAGAGCTCATAATTCGAAAAACGATCTTTCAAATGACAGTAGAGCCGCTACATTGGCTCATCTCAATTTGAGCATCGCAAAAGATCTAGTGCTGATGATAAATGAGTTCACTGCAGTCAGAACAATGCTCGGGTCTGAAATATATCGAAAAGCCATACCGCGAAAAGCGGCAATCATTAGCAATGCCTCGTTTTGTACTTTCATTGTGATCAAGGAATTGAATTATCGCTCTCTTTCAGCGACGTGCTAATGAAATGCAGCTCTTTGATCGAGTAATCTCATTCATCAAGAATATAATGAAGGCAAAGCTCGCAAATCCCGCTAAAACGCGAGTATTTTACACAGTCTGAATCACATGCCCTTCACACATTAGCGAGTTTTTCCTCAGCTCCGATTCAATCATCGTTTCGAATAATATCAGTATGCCGAGAAGGAGGAAAGTCTATATGCACTTTGCAATACTCCCATCATGATATCACGGATTGTGAGGTGTTTGAGGAGTAGGTTATGGACCGGTGGGATTGTATCAAGGCTATGATTGCATTGGCTCGATGCCGCCAATGCATGTGTACGTACTGACTGAGCAAAATGTGGGTCGCTCTTGATGAGTGAGTCTACACCTTTTCCGTCGAGTATCCACTCGATACGTATGCATAAGCATGATATATTCCTTGCTGTATGACAGAAAATCGACCTTCTCTTAGAAATTCGCTTCATTTCGTATTCATAAAGTCTTTTCAGATACTCTGAGAGATCTCAACTTGAACTCAATATCTGATGCGAACGGAGTCACTTTTCATGAAGTAAGAACGAGACTATTGAATGATTATAAAACGATATCTGGAAAAAGTAGAAAAATCTTATCACAGAAATCGAAATTTATTTCGATTTTCGGTAAGAGTGCCTTTTATTCACCATCGAACCATCTCTCTATCACCACAGGAAGAGAAAACTTGAATAGAGCAGTTTCAAAACCATGTACTCTAAAAAGAAGCTCAAGAATGATGAATGAAATAAAGTGCTCTTGATTCCAAAATGAATCCAAACGGTTAATTCACTTTTCAAAGTTTGCACCGCGCGACAAAACGAGCTCTCATCCTGAGCATTCACTCATTCTATTCTCTCGCATTTCATCAAAAATTGTTCTCCTCGTCAAGCAACTCGAGCGTAACTATGTCACCAATTACACCACACAAAACGTGAAAAGAAACTTCAAAATGCGAGTTCTGTATTCTCCACGTAACTAAGTTTACAAAACGAAAGAGCAACTCCAGAATTGAGTTTTGAGTCCATTTGGTGTCTGCACAATTCTTCATTGTCCCTTGAGCATCGGCGGGTAGAAGGTTGTTCATCATAACTATGAAAACATTTAGCCATGTGTAACTTCGATTTATTAACCACAAATTCGATCAAGAATAATTTCACAGGGAGTGAATCTGAACTTCATATACTGTCAAAAGTTGGATACCACACCTTCTGTCTGAAGTGCATTACATGGCAAGAGATATTTCGTATAAGTTATCGACGTTGGTCTCGATCATGTACGCGACGTCAGGCTGAAAATTTCCTGGAAGTTTGAGTGCACGCTGACAAACTTACTATGTTTCACAAGCAGTATACGGTCCATATTCCGAACAAGACTCGACACCAGACAACTCAGTTTGTGTTCAAGTTTCTGAAGAATCTCAAATTTCATCATCGAGAAAGCCAAAGTATCTGGAAACTTCATCGAAGGAAACTAATTAAGTACGTGATTATCTCATAGATTGGATTCGTGTGCTCATTTCACACACTCACAACTCTTTACGCGACCTGAAAGTTTGATTAAGGGCGATCACGCACGAACGCAGTAGTTTAAGTGAGATAATAATAGTCGTGAAAGTGCATAGTAACTCCGTGATACGTTCGAGTGTAGCACAATCTCGTTGCCAATAATTTCATTCAATAAGAGGGTTTCTCTATAAACATTTCATGACTTATCCAGAAAAATTCAATATAGTGCAAATTTTGCCCTTATAGCGACGATATGATTCCGAAGAGCGTGTAGCTAGCTATTTGGTGCGAGAAGAACAATTTCCTGCATTGCTCATGCATGGCAAGTATGCTCAATCAGACTTTCCGAGACAATCCTCCACCATGACAAGTTGACTCGGCACTTCAAATCCTTTCATCTGATGAAAATGAGCGCTTTCCATAATCTAACATGATCCACTCTAGAGCAGGCCATTGCACCATTCACTGTAGGAAAAATATCTTACAAAATCACTCACATGAGCGTAGGTAATCTAATTACCCACGCTCAGACCAGTGAACTTGAAAAAGAATGGCGAATTCACTGGAGTTTTGCGATTTCAATGAAAACATGGCGGAGAGAGCTGCACCTGATCACTGGAGCAAACAAGTTCTAGAGCGACGTCTTGTATGAATTCTTTTCATATCATCAAGATATCGTAGCAGTCGCTGCAATATTAGTTCGCTTCGCCAGTTTAATACTCCCTGATAAGTACGTACAATTTATACACATTTGTAGGGTCCAAAATGAGTCTGGTGAAATAATAATTTAGGCCCGTCAAGTAGATCTCATTCGAGTGGTATTGACGACAATTGACGGAGCTTTGCAATTTTATAAAATATGAAGTAGTGACGTTCGCGTTCATCGCAGGTAATCTGGATACCTAAGCTGAGCCCTGACAAATCGCAAATCTATAGTGAATTTCGTAATTATTTGTGGATTCTATATTTGGACAGTCGGATTTTTAAAATTGTTTGTGAAAAGTCTGGCATATTATTCTGCACAGTGTAGCAGTATGCTATTGGATGTTCTAAGTATCAAACATGCTCCATTCAACTGCAGCAGTCATGATTGGTATTGAGCAACCCAATTTTTCGGTGGTTTTGATACAATTTTCACGTTCATGAGCAAGCATTGAAGCTACATAGAGGAGATAACCATTGAGAACAAAACAATCGGATCATCTGTCTGGAAACGAAGGAAATCATGTGAGCTGGAAATGCGCTCGAATGTAGAATAATCGTTGGGTGGAGTGAGAATTGAATGGATAGCACGGTCAATGCACTCAATGAAAGTAACAATTATTTGTGCCACAATACTTATATAATTCCATTCAGATGACATTTTGCACAACCAAGGTTGTGGATAATCAGCAAAAGCTCCCCATGGATCATTGATGAAACCATTCATGACTGACAAGGAGACATAGCATTGACGTCTTCAACAAAAGAACGGAACGCGGTTAGATTGTTATTGAGATGATACAGATTCCTACAAACGTGAGTATGGCTGAAGTTACATCTGCACATACTAATAGGAAAATGTAGCCAACATTTTGAAGAAGAAGAAGAATAATAAGAATAAGAAGAGCAAGAAGAGCTGAGTCGAGTGTTAGAGCGCCCACTCCCAAAAATGAGTCCAAGCATCATTGGAAATTTAGATTGTGATTCTGTAATTCTTGATCTATTTGTAGGCGATATAATATGCAAATAATGTGTCCATAAAATGACGGGATCTCCCTTCGAAAAGAATATTGAGACGAAGCAGTGCAGATTTTGGTGGTCAAGCTGAAATGATTTCAAGCAAACGAAATTATCTAGTCTGGTGCTGTGATTGATTGTGAAATATCATGATCATCAGTCATAACTTTTGTTCTAAATTAGCTAGTCGTTTGCCGGCAGTAATAAAATCCTCAAGAGACCCATGAGCGACGATGTGTGAGTTGCGTCTACACATAAGACTTGAATTCCATACTTAGGCACACAGACGAGACTAATATAGCGAAAGTTTCCTGACTTTTCCTCAGCATTGTTCAGATAAAACCAGAGTCATTAGCCCCCTCACCTCAGATGAATCCATCAATTCAGAAAATCTGGAAAAGTTCCAGTAGACACCCAAGTGTCTCTGGAACAAAATCCGATAGAAATTTCTTCTTCATATAATTTCAAATTTGAAAGAAGAAAAATGCACAAAAATTTTTTTCTCTGATTTTGGCTTTTTTCTTGTTTTTCCAGCCCCAAAGTACGTAGGAATAAGAGACTCGACATTTTTCGAGCTGAAACATAACTCGCCATTGGGGCCAAATGAAGTGGAAATTCATGCCATGTCGTAGTCATGCAATCGGAAAAGTTATTCATATTTTTCTAAGGTACTTTCGATTTTGGTCGTAATTTGAGTTGACAAATTGAAGATTCGTCAACTTTGACGATGAATCGACAAGGCATTGGACTTGATGATTTCATTAACTCTTCAGTTGACTCAAATTGAGATAGTACCAAAAGAAAAACGCGTATAGCTTTAATGCTGGCTGATATTTCTTTTGTTTCGTCATAAAAATGAAGACCCTCCTTAGTAAATGTCGAGACACATTCACCAAGAGCAACATCCACAGATCAAATGTAATTCCATGATCTAAGATATCGAAGTTTCAATCTTCTCGCCAATACAACATAGCGAAAATTGACAGAATTGAGGTGGTTTTTCTCAAATTTTCTCAAGATTATTGGAACAGATAAAACTCACACATGGCTGAAACTCATCGAGTTCATCTGATGAAATGTTCACGACGATTCTATACCAGATTACAAAATTTTTCTCCAAAAAGTGAATATTCAGCGATACTTGAATTGAAATATTACCCCAAGCACTCAAATAAGTCTTCCGCGATATCTTTATAGAATGCATCGGCATCCAAGAGATACGGCTACGATCGGTGGGTATAGTATACCGTTTCCCGTTCATGCCCGCTGCAGCAAGAGAACAACTCTATTTCGCTATCACACCGAGCATAACTACACTCGAGGCCATAACGGCTATCACAACGACGCGCAATGCCCTCTTTATGGCCGCGATATTCTCTCTCGACTGCGCGCTTCTTCTCCTTTCCGATGCAATAAGAATCACTTTGCTCGCGATATCGACTACTGTAGCGGTGGCTAATTTCCACTTCCCCGTCACGGACACGTGCGCAGGTAAATACCAACGCGAATATCCGTGCAAGCGAAGCCTGTCGTTGTCTCGATGCAGCAAACGGCAAAGTCCAACGACCCTTTGTATTTCAAGCCTATGCCGCGCCAGGAGCCGGTCGAGTCTAGAGTCAACTTAGCGTCACCAAACTTGTCACGTACGTCGGCGACAGAATAAGACGGGCCGAGTGGGTCGAGACTCCGAGCGACGGCGAATAAGCCTCCGATATGAACACGGCGACACTTTGCTTCGAAGCTCTCTGGAGTACCACGATGTTCTGAGAGAGCCTACTTCTTCCCGGCCAAAAGTCGATTCCTGGCGAAAATAGAGTCTTGCGCGAGCCGAGTTTTCCAACATCTATAAAATCAATATAAGGAGAGGCGAGTGTTGGAGCGAGATGTGCCGCGATAACTCACTTTCGTAATTGAATAAGCCCTCGTCGGCGCTGAGAAAATTCCATCCCGTCTTTTCGCATCTTCGGTTTGAGGATGTGCGCCGAGAGCTGACGTTTTCAGGCGAGCTTTCTTTCAGCGCGATTCATTTTTAAGAGCTCGAGCGAGTCATCCAACGAGTTGGCCCTTTTATTTCAACGTAGCGTAACCCGTAATGCAATACGAGTCAGCGCTGCAACACGGAGGAAGAGAAATGCCAAGCAAAGTTGAACTGCAGATAAGATTCTAGCGTGGGATAAATACTAGGTCGCTCGATTCTCGGCTACAGGGGCATTTGGCAGGATTCCAGTCCTTTTCTTGTGAATAAGAAGAAGAAAGCGGGCGAATTGAGACCACCCACGCTGCGTTCCCTTATGACATCGCTGTTAATATTTTTGCCCTATACGTCATTCAATATTAACGGCTTCGCTCATACAGATATACAAAATTGGATCAATTGAGAGGAGTCTCGATCGTCCATATTCTGTGCGGAGAATGAAGCCTCTCCGATTGTTCGAGTAATATCGCTCGAAAGAGATATTCTCTCGGAAATTGAAACAGACACTCGATACTCAGTTTCATATTCGGACGCATCTGGCGTTGGCGGTTCGCGTGGGTGTTGGTTGTAAACGACCGAATTGTTTCATCTCATACACTTCTTGTGCGGCTTCATACAGCTCCAGCGCTCATACACCGCGAATACCTTCACACATGCAGAAAGAGAGGAGCGCGGGAAGAGATTTACTGTAGGGGAAATAATTGAAAATTTCAACGCAACTTGGTTGCCCTCGTCTCTCATTCTCTCCCGCTCGGCAAAAATGCCGAGTTAAAGTATGCCACGTTGCGATCCCACATCCTCGCCGCTGCTCCAGTTGGTCTGTGCCGCTGCGATATGGGAAAGCGAAATAAAAGCTCGCTCCACAGTTTTCGAAAACTTCGCACCAGCGGCGAGTAGGAGATAGAGAGAGAATCCACTGTACGCGAATGAGCGCAAAAATGTCATTTACTCGGTGAGATGGAGCATTCCGGAGCCGATGCGCAAAAGTATGTTGCTAACTATGCCTCGCATGGAAACGTGGCACAACCGCGCCGTACAGCTGCAGAAATTGAAATTTCGAGCTCCACGAAGGAACTCAAAGCATCGTGTTTTCGTTCGCGGAGCAATGCAAGGAGCAGTGCCATTCGTCGGAGACATTCTCGCATTTTTGCACGCGTATATGGATCTAGAGTCTGTATGCGCACAGGGGTTGGAGCAAAAAGGAAGAGGCAAGAGGCAAACGAGGCGTGTCAAGCACTCGGTAACCTACTAACCCGTGCAGGGCTGTATACTCTGGCTCGGTGGGTATGTTTTTCGCGTTTATTCGTCTCTCTGCAAGCATTGGCACATTCGGCGCGTGTATACGTCAAACGACATACGAGGCATACAGGTATGTATAGGCTGAATGGCCTCTGCGGATGCGTAAAAGCTCAAAAGCCATACACACCGGTGCGACGCAGTCATTGGCGCAAGAGTAACTTCGTCGGCCGGCTCTACAGTGCGCATCGAGGGAGAGCTTCGCAAACTCGCGAGCGACCGAATAGCGGACGGTGCACGACTCGTCGCAGCTTGTTTGGGGGACAAGAAGTATGCCAAAGTTGGGCGTATTCGTGTATTGAGATTGGAGTGCAAGCTCCTAACGAGGATTATGCGTCGCGAGGAATTGGGAAGCAGTGTAGCAGCCTGAGGAAAGTATGCGCATACAGGGGAAGGTACATTCAAAAACAAACTAAATCAAGAGTCAGCTCACCAAAATGGTGCTCGTACATATGAGAATATTTTCATACCCGAGGCGTATTCACAGTAACTATTAACAAGATTATGGACCAACGTGAGTTGATCACGGACTGTTCATAAAGCGCTCTTTGAGCTCCGCTTGTCCACGAGTAACTCTCAACGGTGAGCGCATACTTCTCGCGATTCGTTACTTGGCCCTGGAACTGTTTTGATATACATTCTCGTCTCTCGAGAGCTGAGAAAACCCGTGAGTTTTGAAAGATACGTATTTGTCATTGTGAAATCCTTGGTGGGATGTAAGAAGGTTCTATAATTTTTCTCTCAATTTTTTCACAGCACAAGGTCCCAGAACTCTCGATTTTTTGTTTTCATGTGGGCTTTCACGGCGAAGACATTGGAATCTGGTCCAACAGCTTTTCAGGCTTAGAGAGAATTCCTCAAGGTGGCGAGGAAACTGGAAAATTCCCCAAAGGATGACACAATACTTCGATCGTTACCATTCTTCCTCGCCCCCAGAGACAGATAGCTGAATGTAAGAGAGGCAGACACCAAAGAATATCTTACAAATTGAATTCCTCTTGAGTGAAAGCACTCATCTAGATGAAACTTGACATGAATGCTCTCAAGACCCCAAACTTCAGGAATAATTAATCTTTCAAATTTTTGCTGTGTCAATTTATTGATGCGATTATTGTAAAATGAGATATCTCCAAAACCAGATTGACAATCTTTGCGCAGTTCCACCGAGATTCTCCTCCATCAATGAGCTATCAGTGCGAATTTTTTCAGATTTTTCTATTGTTCTGTTTTGATGATATTTAACCCGCTCACTTTCGACCCTACTTCCGGGTCTTGAAAAATTATCCCAAGTTAACAAACATGCATGAATAGTGTAAAAAGTATGGAAAATGGCAAAATTTTAAGCTCAAAAAATTTTCAGCTTTTATTTTTTTTTCTCAATTACCAAACATTATTTGGGAGCAATTCTCGTGGCAATATATTTCTCTTATGTCTAGAATATTTTCTGAATTTTTCCAGATTTTTATGACATATATAACAAAAGTTATCACGAAATATTGGACGTGCTTGTCCACATATGTGGACATGGGAAGCCAGCGGGTTAAAACAGAGGCTGAA
>JAPYYZ010000463.1:0-21234 GCA_030522705.1 Eretmocerus eremicus
TTTTAGGAAGTCAATTATCTGTTTTATTCTCTCCCTTGCGCCGACGACGCATGCTCTTTTTTCTTCGCAGTGAAAACTCGGATACAAAGAAAATTGCGTTACTCGGAAGAGAATGAAACCGATTCCAGCTCTGCCTGGAGCGCTACGTTCACCCGGGAAGAATCGCAATTCTTTTTTACTAAATACTCAGTGGAGTAATCTATTATTCTGCGAATCTCGTTTTCACTTTCTTTGAGAATGATTGCGCTGTCTTGCCAAACTTCAATGGAATTTTCAGAAGACATAGAAAAGAAAACTGGTGGAGTCGATTGCGGGTCAGATAATTTTCCCCCTAGATCGAGCCCTAGATAGTTCACTCGTTCGGTTTTCCTTCTAGATCTCTCAAAATTTCCTTCAAAATGAAAAAAAATTTCTTCGTGCTTGCTCAGGTTGAACCACACACTGCCGCAAGACAGAGTTAGCTCTTGTATTTATCGATTTGCTCAATCTTTTACAGTAGTAATATTCGCTTCCCTGTTGTCAAACAACTGTGCGTCGTGCGAGTTCGGCGATGACACAGTAGTTCACCAATTTTAGCGTAGGGGCACCTTTTGCAAGGCGAGTCAATGCGTTATCAAAGCCCAAAGAGCATAACAATCATATGATGAGTTCAAAAGTGAATGAATTGAGTTTATTGGGACACATTTCTAAACTGTTTGTAAGCTTCTTGAATGCAAATTATAGCAAGCCGATGACGACTGATGAGGGTTTGATTACGACTCTCACGAGAGCAACGAAATATGTCGCAAAAATATTGATAAATTGAGAATTGGTTGCTGGTAATCCCACCAAAATGCACCGAATCTTGCCGTAATATGACAAGTTTAGTACAAACCTATGTTAGTATGCTTGCTTGTATCAGCGGGCGTACCTTATCAATATTCTCCAACGAGAAAATGAGCCGAACTTGAAATTTCTCGTTGTAAATTTATGACGAACGTCAACAATTGAAACTATTGATCTGATGCGGCCGAGCGCATCCTCCAGAGAAATTCAGAATTTCCGTATTACTGGCCATACCGCATGAAAGAGTGAAACTCCGCGGAGTGTCGTCAGCGCAGTGACGGCGTTGCACTCGAGTAAGCACACTTTCACGTTGTAAAAAATGAAGCCAAAATTAGTCAGTGGCAAGCGGGCGCGTACACTTGATACTTTCAGATTCGGAAAAATTCTGCTCCGTGCTCCAGTCGGTGCTCGTTGCTCTGGCACGCCGATATTGGTGACGATATCCATTCGCGCGGTCATTTTTGTCGCCGGAACTTGCCTCAAGCGCGAGTGTTACTCGCAACCGCTACAGTGTATGTTATACCGTGACGCTGATAGATCAACCAATGAGTGTTCTCAACAGCAAACTCGGCAACAGTATTCTATGTCCTCATTATTAGCTCCAAACTTTCTCACTCCACTCTATTTTGAGTTCTGCCTCGCTGGAAAAATAGGCTCAACAGGTGCCTATTAGTACGGGACAGGTCAGAATCGACACGATTGCCGAAATACGCCTCACGCGTTATCTTGGGGGATTAGTGTGATTTTCTTGGGATCGTTGAGCACTTGATTTGAAAACACGTGTACTCAGGTTTTGACGAAGCTGTCAGGTAGATGAACTATGATGTGACTTGGCCTTGGTCAAATTTTTGTGGGCCTTGGTTCTTCCTGATCCAAATGTTTACTTCTTTATACTTCTGGAGTTGAAACGCACGCAATCTCATCGGGCAACGTACTTTCCTTTGGGATTGCAAAAGGTTCGCCGATCAGATGACGTCCCAATCACGTATACCTATTGACAGTTGCTCAAAGAATATGCCCTCGCCTTTCTATGGATCTTGCGTATAGCTATGAAGTAAAATTAGTGATCGATTTTCAGACGGGAAACAAATCAATCAATGATGAGATCTTTGGTTTAACTTTATCATTCATTCTATCCATACACACGAGCGTTTCAGAGATCTTCAGTGAAATCTTCCACCTTCCTTCGATGATAAGTAGTGTCGTATATAGAGTCGATTTTTGACGCTAATCGACTCTGCGTCATGGGTTATGGAAAATATCATTGGTCTACATATTATTTGAGTGATGTGGAAAATATGCAATTCAATTTTTAGAGTTACAAAGTAACCCCCATGAATCGTACTTGGTTCCCAATTATTCACTTTTGTATAACAGTTGACGTGCAATCGTGGTCGTAAATGAACGTAACGGATCAGTGCAAAAGTTCATCCGGGAAAGTGATATCGCAAACACCTGCGCTCGCACATGAGCGAATATTGTCAACGACCATAAGTTTCACTTCGAGTGCAGAAATGTCTCACTAGATTTGTCTCTTCAACTCTTATGTAATTCCTATGCAAAAAGATATTTGTTGAACCTAAAAGTTTTCTCTGTGAATATTGATATTGACATTGAATATTTCTGTATTTTATCCATTACATAAAGTTGATGAACGGAGTTTGTCACCGGGAAACACTCGGGGACAAAGGACTGCGCGCTAATGATCAAATAGACGGACGAGCTACTCAATATTTTAACGCACTGGGCTCTTATCTTGTATCCGTTCTGCGAAGTTTTTTTACGGTTCGCCGGAAGCTCCTTGCGCCTCATCTTTTCGTACAAAGTTATACAAAGAGTTATTCCCGGATCTGAAATCATAATTAGCTTCCCCTCGAGATTTGAGTCGGTTTTCTTCCTGTAAAAAATTGTGCGTGAATAATTCAAGTAAACGAGCTCTTAAGTAGCTAAAAAACTCGGACCAGCAAACAACAAATTGATGTTTTACAATGTGCTTTCACTCACTGTATACATGCGGAGCATTGGGTTTATAATTCGTTGACTGATATCTCTAATTTTGGTTCATAATTGGCAGGCTCACAACAACAACCTCTCAATTCGACGAGCAGTAGCAATAATGGACAAATTCTCAATCCAGCGAGCCAAGGCAATGATACATTCTACAACACGACGACACCACCTCAAGATTTGAATCAAGCGCCATCCTCAGTTGATGCTTTAGCAGCCACGCTCAGTAAGTCAAACGATATTACTCCAATAGGCTTCATAGAGCACATCGCGGGTACAGGGACGTGCAGACGATATCTCTCAATCTGTTCAGAGTGACACTCGTTTCGAGTGAATACTGCACCACTCGAACTCGAACGGATTTAGATAGATTGCTTTAATTTTACTTGATGTACATATAACGCCCCCCTTATAGCCAATATATACCTTTTTTTTTAATAATGACGAGGATCGTCCGGCCCGAACTTCTTGCTCCAGCCTAGCATGCGGCGTCTTTTTTTGCCCGGATCAGAGCTAAGTGAGACCCATAGCAACGTGGCTTTACGGGTAGCAGGGTGAATTGCCGCGGCATTAGGTTCTCGATTTTGAAAACGCTACTCTATAGAATAATCACTATTATGATTCTGACCTGATGAACTATGCGAACATTTTCAAACACTAATTAGCTTCTCAATTTTTTCCTAGTTTGACAAGAAACTAAATCTCTGTTTCTTTCGAGAGTTTGAAAAGTAAATCTTGTGGAGAGATGAGACGATCTACATTCATTCCATCACCGACTCCTCAAGTTGACTTTTCATTTTTTTCTTGTATGGATGAAATGAAGAATTTTTTCAAAAAATTCTGAGTCCTCGGTGACAATTTTAGCGGAGTTTTCTAGTTATCGCAGCAGTACCCTTAGATCCATCCACAATTCACAACCTTATCCCAGCCGCACAAAGATCCGTCGAGATGATTGCCTGTAGTACGGAGTAAAAACCTTGATTTTTGATTTTGATCACTAGCTGCTGGTAGCCAAAGTTCACCGGTATCGCCTGCGCACCTTCATCATCAAAACGGATTCACAGTGGCCACTGCGACCAATCCGTACAATACCGGAGCGCCACAATGGACTGGCGCTAATACGCTCACTTATACGCAGAGCATGCAACCTCCAGATCACAGACACATCCATCCAACCTATAATTGTAAGTGGCCTATTTCAATCAGCCATTATTGGTATAAACCATGTTTTGCTATCAGATCCGACTGCTGTACAGCGTAGAGTCCAATCACTGATGACTTAACATTCTCAAGAAAGTGTGCCTAGTTCGAACCATTCTTAGTCTTCGGTACTCAAACTACTGACTCGAGTAGACTAGTTGTCCTTCACAATCCAAAAATCTTGATCAGAATCCAAAGGCCGTATCATTTTGATTGTCTTCTTATAATACAGGGAGCAATCACGGAGGCGATGTGGCTGGCAGTATCGGCGGTGGATTGCTGTCGAGCCAGCCGGCGCCCGAGTACTGGTGCTCAGTCGCTTATTTCGAACTTGATACGCAAGTCGGCGAGACGTTCAAAGTGAGCAGCGGCTGCCCCACGGTTACCGTCGACGGCTACGTCGATCCGAGCGGTGGCAACAGATTTTGCCTCGGTGCTCTCAGTAATGTCCACCGCACCGAGCAGAGTGAAAAGGCCCGACTCCACATCGGTGAGTTACTCGCTACAACCAATCGTTTGGATCAGACGACGATTTGTCGATTTGACCGGTATTGTCCTACATCTCGCAATCGGCTGATCAAAAATTCGGCTATTTGATCAGCTTAATAAGATTGAAAGAAAGATACCTGTAGTTGACTGACTAGTGGCCTTTCACTATGTCAGTCACAGTTGAAAATCTTGGTATGCACATTAAAAAAATTTCTCGCCAAAGATGTGATCTTGAGACATACGTTGTAAAATTTCTTTGCAGGTAAGGGAGTTGTCCTGGACCTGCGGGGCGAAGGAGATGTATGGCTCAGATGTCAGAGTGAGCACAGCGTATTTGTGCAGTCCTACTATCTTGACAGAGAAGCAGGGCGGGCACCGGGGGATGCTGTTCATAAAATTTATCCATCGGCCTATATCAAGGTATTCGATTTACGGCAGTGCCATAAGCAAATGAGGGGTCAAGCGGCCACTGCCCAAGCGGCGGCTGTCGCACAAGCTGCTGCTGTTGCGGGACACCTCACCCATGGAGCACCAATAACAAAAAGTTAGTTTTATCATCAGTTTTTATCAATTTTGAGGCCCCTGAACAATCGCTTGTCTTGGACACGAGACATTGAATTCTCACAGCTGGTCGATTTTGGATCCGCGAATCATCCTACATTCAAACTTTCAACGACCTCATGTGTTTTTCATCGAAACCTTTTTCGTACATTGTGTTCCCGATAAGGGTGTGTCCAGAAATGCGTGATACGACGCGACATAGGCCCGACCTGATACGACTTCGCAGCGCCACCATACGGGGAGTCGCATCGTGCCGGTTTTGCGTATCGCGTCATGTCGCGCGTTTCTGGACACACTCTAGGAACTCGAAAATTCCCCGTGCCCGTCACGTGTCTGGAATCGTGAATATGAGAAACAGATGAATGTAGTATCCTATCATGACGCGCATGTCCCTAGTCCTCAAACCTTGTAAGCTTCCAAAATGCCTGTTGGATCAATTCACAAATTGCAAGATGCAGTCCGCGGATAATACTCGCGCAACTAGCTCAGAGTCGTTTCAGTACTTTTTAAATGAATCGACTTTTTTCAGCCTGCAACTGGCTGTTCTCGCGCTTGGCGGAGTATACCGTACGGAATCGTGTCGATTCAATTTTCTGCTCACCCGTCGAATCATCTGCACATGAGAGATGATTCGCACGCATTGCATCATATCGTTCGGTGTTTCATTTCAAATCCACCTTTTTGCACGTCAAGTTTGAGTTGTCATATACCAATCAGTTGAATTTATCATAGAAATACTCACGCTATCTAATACTCATTATTTTTCTCACAAACGTATCCACTTGACACTTGCTTGACACACTCTCATTCAAGAATGGTTTAAGCACGATATTAGCCCACAAATGCGTCCAAGAATGTTTTCTGTATTCTGAAATTGAATGAGCATCCTAGCGAGACCGCAGAAGCCATTTATAACAAAGTTTAGTTTACTAATAGGAAATCAAATTGAAATTGGATGTTTATGCTTTGACTAACAGCGAATTTCTTGTGCGTAGATCTCAGTGCTGCCGCTGGTATTGGCGTTGATGACCTCCGCCGTTTGTGTATCCTACGGCTCAGTTTTGTCAAGGGATGGGGACCCGACTACCCGAGACAAAGTATAAAAGAAACTCCTTGCTGGATAGAGGTATGCTCCCCCCCCTCCGCCCATCTAATGAGTCCAATTCTAGATATGAATAAGAGGGTTCCAGAAACTTTGTATGGCTTCACGCGCCAAGTTGTTCGTCATGTCGACTAATAATAGCTTTCAAATCATACAGTTATCCTTGAAGAAATTGCAAAGTATGCACCGATTTAATCCAACTGCATCGCGACTCGGTAATAGTTTTTTTTTCTTCAAGTGAAACGAAAGATTAGTACATTACTGCCTTGGGTGCTCACGCCCATTTCGGGCGCTAGGGCAGGGCAATAATCATTTTTTATCGTGAGAACCCTAAAACCGCATCTACGTTTAGGTTAGAATGATGGGAAAATTTTGACTGTCTCAAAACCATCGATAAATCAAACTCAAATATTAATATCGTACAATGACGATGTAACGTCCCTGAGCCGGAACTTGAGACCCAACATTTTAGGGACTTTTTTTTATGGATTTTGCCACGATTTGATACTGGTAGCTGCACTTTGTTCGCTGAGTTGTTTACCAGTTTGAAAGATACTTTCAAGAAATAGTTTGCGAGCCGCTAAGAACCCGCCACACTCATCGGTGCATGACATGTTTCGTTGCTTTCACATTGAGTAGCTTAAAAACTTGATTCATTTGCTCATCAGGTTCACCTTCACCGGGCTCTCCAACTTCTGGACGAGGTATTGCATGCCATGCCGACCGATGGACCCCGTGGGATCGAGTAGCCATTGTCTCTTATGGATATGTAACCATTTCGTGAGGAATCTACCTCTTGAAACGAAGTTAAGTATGTGCCTCACTTTCTGTATGAAGACGAAGTCACAAAATGTACTGATATGACCGAAGTCGTAGCTCTTGGATTCAAGAGACTCGAAAAGCCAAATGAACCAGTGATAATGCTTAAACAAAATGTAAGGCGATAGTAGGCGGGCGTAAGAAATGAGCCAATATCGTTGATTAAGGGAAAGAGCAACGCACGATGAGATAATCATCTGTTACTGGGGACGTAAAAATTCTATTCACGAGCACGACTCAACAGTGTTATAGCATTATACATTCAGTGTATATGAAAAGAATTTGAAAATCGTTATTTTATAACATAAATTAGAATGAACGTACAAAAGTGATGAAATCGGCGAGGTCAATCAACTGATGCTAAACAGCAAACATTCGATCACGAAGAATAACTTGGTAAAATGACATATACCTGTACAAACGTGAAAATGTTGTATGAATAGAACAGCGCATCTCTTCTTTTTTTCATTATTATTTGGAAGAGGTAAAAACTATGTATCAACTCTGAAAGGATATTGCGTTTTCTCTCTTTTCCACGATATTTATTGACGTCTAGAGGATCTTGTGTTGAAACTCGCAGTCTCTGATCGGTAAAGTCCTATCTACTACTAATCATCTTTTAAACTACAAGATAATTTTTCGTTTCCCACTAAAGTCATTTTGGGCGGTGTTTCGTAAGTTATTCTAAATCGTTGTATTGTGCTTCTGACCAATACAATAGGTAGGGCTAGGAAGCAAAATGCCGAACTTGGAAAAAAATATTGTATATTTGTGTAAATAAAGTAATTAGAAAAAAAGTTCAGATTATAGAAACGGGCTTTTATATGGCTTATAATAAATATATGGAGGGATCCTAGAACTTTCGAGATTGTATCCATTCAACTCATTTCGAATGAATGATGAAAGCTCTCCTAATAGATCTTCATGACTGAGGGAGTCGCTGGACTTTTTCTGTGGGATTAAAGTTTCTTTCCAGAGGATAGCCTCAGATTGGCCATGTCATTGAATATTTCTACGAATCTCTCGGATAAATGGAATTACCGACGGAAAAAATATTAAGTTAGTAATATGTGCATATTGCATAATACTCGTTTACTTCCATCTGACTTTCCTCCATATTAACCAGTAAATGAAATAATTTTTTTATGCCGCCCATATCTCAATTGTGGGAAGAGAATAAAACAAACTCATAATTTCAAATTCAGACATATTCCCGTTTATTCGGAAATCGAACATTGTTTGAAGAAAACTTGTTTTGTGGATACTTTTCGTTGCAAGTTTCTGACAAATAGCAGACATTTATTAAAGGAAAAAAAATTTCCTTGATCATCAAGTCGGTTCAGTTGCCGTTTAGATTCATACAAGTCTTTCAGCGGGTATCTTTATGTCCTAATTTAGTCCTAGATACTATTGTGTGATACTTGTTGAATATTTCCTTGTTTACAGTTAACTTTCATACGATTTCCATCAATATAATCTGCTCGAAATATTTACGTTTGACACAATCGGGCAACGTGATCTTATTGAACAAAAACCACTGCCTGGTAAAAGTGGATGTGAACATGCCTACAACTGACAATTGAACCTTAGTCCATTGATAGTTCTTGGAACAGTCGATCTAAAGTGGAATGAGGGATTATTTCTCCAGCATTATCCGTACACATTCACAAGAATCAACGTGACCTCTAGCGCAAAATCACTAGGAACGGGAATAATTTCGTATTGAAAACCAAGTATCAATTTCCAATGATATACGGAGCTCGAGGATGTTATTGAGAAAGATACAGAAAAACTTTCAACTCGTTTCGTTATTCATTGTTAGTCACTTCATTTGATTATGAGTATCCGTCTTGAATAGATTTGAAGTTCTTAGATCTCCATTCATCATTGGAAAATTAACTCATCTATACATCTTCAACACGGTCGTAATCGAATGTTAGTCGGTGCTTCATGCAGGTTATCAATTTTTTTTGGAATGGTATTAATCCTCTTCTTTTCACAATTAGATGGAAATTTTCTGTGAAAAATCTTTACAAAATTCTGGCATCGTTTAATTAGGCCGATTCTTCATTTTCCATCGGTACACAGATATAATCACGCGTATTGTCAAAGTAAAACCATGCAAAAATAATAATTTCTTGGAATCCATGTTTCAAACGATTGTATCATTTTTTTAAACAAGCAGCATGGGTTTCTCCAGCAATATAATACCAACGAGTAAAATAAGAGTAAAAAGAAGTAAAGTGTAAGTCGATGGCTGAACCATGCAATTCTAAGTCTGATTAATTTCATTACATGTGATGCCTTAATTCATACAAAAGGAGACAAACTATACAATAAAATATTACAAATAGTTCTTCTCACAAGTTTTTAAATAAAAACTTGTACTGCACAGACGCATAATGGAGCAGAGTCTAGAATTTTTTGTAGTTCTGGATATTGACAAAGATTGGTGATGGTCACATTTCATGATGCTCCATACTGATCTTCTGTGTGCCATTTTTTAGAATCGAATCATTTTGGAGATTTTGAGATCGGAGATTCTCATTAATATATATTCTTACTCATGTTTCACGTGCTAGCACATGAAATTTGACAATCCTATCCAATCTCTGATCATGGTGCTTGAGATATAAATTAAGGCCCAGGGCCCCGCGGGCAAGCAAGAAGAGTGAATAAACAATAGGGGATAAACATGCTCATTCTGAATCGTTTATGAAATCTCGATGCCGATGCTGCAGTTTTATGAATTGGTAGAATCGGACCACAAATGCTATGAAGTGATGAGTACAGAAAATTTGTGAAGATCATGAGAAAATATGAAATTAAGTCCCAGTCGACTATATCATTTGTGGATAGTATCTAAAGCAGCTTGAATTTATCCCACATACATTAGTTTTGTTTGGCAACGTTGAGACATTTCGCTAATTCTTCAGATAGCTGGATAATGTTTCAAAGCTTGTCTGTTGGCGAGTGGAGTGGATTTTACAGTGGAGAGTTGAATTATCAAAAAGTCGGCGCGTTCATTTTCAGATAGTTCCGTTGGCGCTGACTAAACGAGGGTTATACATACTGTATAATTAGAATGACGTACATCTTATTTAGTTTGATGAGTGAGTAACTTGTAAAAGAATTTTAGAGTGAGTTGAAATCTCTTAGTGGTCCAATATTTTGACCAGTTGATAGAACTTTCATAATTTCACATAACTCTCTTAATGTAATTGTGTGTACTGATGCATATAGTTTTATACTTGTGTATGAAGATTGACAGCAATAAGTAAATATTGTTAAACTTCATGGATTATCAATATACCAAGATTTGAAAGAACGGACTCATAGAAATACATAGCTAGGAAAACTCTAATAATGAGGTAGTAGAAATATTGTTAAGTAATCCCTATAGCTGACACAAAATTTGATCTTCCATTTATGAACAAATATGCGTGGCTTGAAGCAGTTAATTTGATTTTTGTCAGAGGTGTATCTGGCCCATCTGCATATTGGTTTGACACTGCAAGACTTGTTTTTTAGTCTAATGAGAAAGTTGAAGTTGAAAAGAAGACAATCTGTGAGTACTTTGTAAATATCAAAGAGTGACATATTCTTACATTGGTGCAAGATTAATCAGCGTAATACTTGAGTTTTTGTTGAAGAATGTTTAATGACATATTTTCTGTAATATCAAAATTTTGATTTTCGATTATTCAAGTTGAATCTCCAGTTGATATTCTTCATTAAAAATTTTGAAAAAGTAGGGACTATGTATGGGATGTTGGAAAATACCCAGAGTATTTTTGGACTGAAAAAATTTTATGTCGGAGAACATTTGATAAAAAACTTTGAAACAAAAACTGGAGGTCAGCAGTTACATACATTCACGTGTATATTCATATTATATTTGTATACTATACATGTTTGTATGCTAAGTGACTGCCCCTAAGCTGCATATAAACTATATTGAAATATTTAATCGAATTGTTTTTACAAAAAGATGAGAGTGAAACAGAAAATGAAATTATCCAAACGTGAGATCTGCAAATCTGTTTTCAAATAAAACACAAATAAATCAGTACAACATACACATTACATGTGCTAGCTTGAATAGATTGAGCAGTTATATGATGGCATATCTCAAATACGTTAGCAAAATATACATACATACATTTAAACTTATGCAAAATAGATGGAGATACGTGATTCATCAGGAGTTTCTTTAAGCCTAATTCTAAAACTGATGACTGTTGTGTATGCAACCATTATTTGTTTGTTCAACCAGCCAAACTTTAAAGTGCAATAGAATCTCAAGACTCAACATTGTTTATCAGTTATTGCAAACTCAAAAGCTGTTTGCTCTTAAGGAGTATAGTGATCATTTTTGTTATGCAAATGAAGACTTGTATTGATCTGAGTTTCCAACCATGTTCACGCACTTGATTCTAGAATTAACTCCAAGAAGTAGTTGAAATGGATATTTATATCCATTTAATATTGATTGCAATTTTGTAAAATATTTTCTTCAGAAATGAATTTGACTTGGACAGGAAATTTGTACATAATTTTGTATCTAGAAATCGCTCGCAAATAATGGGTAATCTTTTGTAATTACTTTGCCTTTCGCCGGAAGTACTTGTAGAGAGGATAAAAGAAAATATTGAGTCCATATGTGAGCTGTTGCGTTCAATGTTATTGCAGAATGTATGCAATAATTTCAACATGATTGGAGAGTATTGTTATGAATCAGTGCTTGAGAGATGTTTTTTCTGCTTATAGTTTGTATCAAAGTTAGATTTAGATATAGTCTTCATTAAAACATTTGTTTGATCATTTTATCTCGATTTCCTTGACTTAAGGAATTACTCATTGTTTCATAAAACATAAATGTAAAAATATTGAATACACAGCTTCTGTCTTGATTTGAATAAACACAATGTGGAGATGTATCATTACCATCTGTGCAATTTTTTGGAGTGAATTTTTTTCATACTCTTATGTGTAGCTTTATGTGACTTTGTCAGTTTGTCATGGTAATTTCAGTGAAATCCCTAGAATCTTGGGAGAAAATTGATAACAGTTTTTTTGTTTTTCATTCAATGCTTTGAAATCTCATTTAAGATTTATTAGCTATACATATAAATATATAATGGTTGGTGTTAGAAATACAATTGTTTGCGCATGTGATATCAGGATTGAACTCAACTCATTTGATTCAAGCACTTTTTCTGTTGAGCCCATTTTGGCGCGTATGTTTCGTGAGAAATCGGACATTTCATAAGTTGTTCCATAATTATTTTAATGCATGCTCATGAATTATTTACACTTCCTATTCTAATCTTCCAGAATGAATTTTGATCTTAAGACTTGCACAGTATTTTAAATAATTGAAAACGTATAGAAGATAGAAATCACATTTAGGATAGAAAAGAATTAGAATGACGGGATTTTATTAATATTATGCAATACATATGATACAAAATTTCAAGAGGCCATGCCACGTTTTCTCACTTCTTCGGCTGGAGGTAATCCTGATGAGTCTGTGTACCACTCGCCATCTGGAGTCAGAGCTTTATTATAGTTGACAACACTTGCCAAGGCATCCTCTATGGCTTGGTCAATATTATCCCTGGTTATGAATGAAGAAGATAATAATTTGGCTTCTCTAACTTTTGCATCTACTATTGATTGCATTTTTTCTTCCTTTTCTTTCTTGAGCTCAACATTCATCAGGATCCGAGCCATGTGATCTTCTTTTGCTTTTTTGTGATATATCTCCCTCTCTGCAGCAATTTTTTCATTCCATTCTTTATTTATTTCAACACAACGATTGTGATCTTCCTCATCTTCTTTGTCAATGATGGATTGATCAAGTTGAATTTCTTTTTGCTTCACAAGTTCATAGAAGTAATGTCTGGAATATAATCAAAGATTAAAAATTTGTATGCGCAATGAAAAGTCAACTTCTCATTTAACAACCTTTTAGTCAATAATCATTGCACTACTGGAAATGATTTACTTCAGAGAAGAAAATGTGATGGCAGTTATTATGAGTGTTGAACAGTTAGTATTTCAACCATCAATTATAGTACACAAATGACAACTGACCTGAGTGATTTCATGTAAGTTCTATAATTATTATAGAGCCTTTGAATCTCAAGAACCTCTTCTTTTGGAAGTTTTGGTCTCACTGGTACCCTGAATTTTTTGGTCTTTGCTGTGGGCAACCAAATAGGTTTTCGTTTCCAGCGGAGGCTTTGAAAATTGACTGAATTGGGATAAAAACAGTGACAGGCATAGACTTGATTTGCCACCAGAGGATTTCTGCCAATAATCTTGACAGCTTGCATCATGATTTTTTCTCCAATCAAAGCTCTGGAAGCGAAGAGCCGTATATTTTCAACATGTAAATATTGCTAGGAAAACGTACTACGATAAAAACCTCATACCTATGATTTCGGTATTCATAACCTAGTTGATTACGATAACGAATTGCCTACAGTGTAAATATAACTTTCGCTTTAGCATATATTTATGCAGGCGATGAGAGATATCCACGGCGTAAAATGAAGAATCTCACAATATTCGGCTTATGCGCGGACACTTATGAAGCGGTGTTTTGGTTTTCGTTCGGCACGATATGATACTTGCTCGGGCTACTACCTACTATAGGTATGGTATACCTACTTTATACGTAGGGGAGAGCGGGGCGAAATTGGACAGGGGTGATGTTGGACTCTGTTGATATCTCTTATCCACGCGGTCTCTATCGTTTCCCACTACATTCTTAATCCATTTCTAACTCTAACACACCTTTCTGAGCCTTTCAAACCATCGGGCTGTGCCCCAGAAGTCTCAAACAGTGTCTTACGATATTTTTTTAGCGTTTTGTAATTTTTTGCGAGTGCAAAAATATAAATAGCTCCTAGGCCTCTGCAGTATCCATATCGCGACTTAGATATTCGAAAACCACATCAAAAGACGAAGATTCTGAGCTTTAGTGGGTTAAAATTGACCAAACTGGTGTCAAGCTGAGGAAATTGCACGTAAACGTGTGGAGTGGGGCGATGTTGGACAATCCCATGTTAATCAAGGCCGGCTCTGTTCAGAGGGTCGAAAAAACGTGGTAAAACCACCTCATTTTGATCGTTCTTTCAAAAAAATTCAGGTCAACTCAAGCTTTCCGGTGGCATCACACCGTCTTGGCTACTCTTTGAACGGAAAAAAAATTGCACCATGAGACGGATGCATTGACTTCATTATTAGAAGCTGTGCCCAACATCGTCCCAAAATTTGGGGCGATATTGGACAATTTTTTTTTAATCTACAAGAAATTTATGCAACCTGCGGAGTAGGGCTCTGAAAATTTTTTTCATTCTTTTAAGCTATATTTCAAGATTTTGCAGAGCGCGTAGTTGCAAGTATCATAGGAAAGCCGGAACATCAAAAGTGTTCAACTTCGCCCCGCTCTCTCCTACAGTCTTTTGCTAGTCCTATGCTCCGCGCAACTTTAGCTCTAGTACCAATAGCGTTTGCAACTTCATCTTTATTTTGATGCAAGGGCGAAAAATGGGTTTTACAATAAGAGCGAAAGTTGCCAACCTGTGCGCAAATGCAACTTTCTTGATCACGATCGCAAAAATAAATCCGTCTCATTATAAATACAATAAATTGAACTTGATAGGAAATCACATCGAAAATATATAACGATTAAGGTTTTTCGATGGTGTGCGGATTCAAGTGATGAAAAGTTTACACAGATGATTGGACCATGTTTTGGTTGTTGCATCAAATCATACAGTGACAAAAATATTGCTGGATTAGAAGATTAAACTACTGCTGATTGTTGAAAGAATATAGAATCATTTTTTTAGTTGATAGCGCGCGTTCTTTTACAATTTCAACAAAGAGTGAATTGAATATGAATATTATAAGCCAAGGAAATAATTATTCATGAGGGGTCTTTTATTTTTAGAGTGGACAGGGGATATGCAGACAAGTTAGTAATGTGTTCAAAATGGTTATTTGAGACTGCAGAAAGGACAATAATGACTGAAAATCTGCATAGGGTGAGCAAAAATATTTTGGGGCCAATTCAATCTTCTCAATATTAAGAAGGAAAATCTGGTCTCGACAATCATGTGATTGAGATAAACTCATAAATATTTTCTATATTCAAGATTACCAAGTATAACGAAATAAAGCTATATACATAAAAAAGCTACATCCAACATAACTGTAGTCCATTAGCTATTGCTTGAGCATTCATCAGCACTGCCGTCACTTTCATTACTTCTATTTTCGGGACTTCCAATTTGACAGTTTCTCTCAGTTGCATCTTCCAGGGCAGGCTCATTCTCACGAATTCTTCTTACGGCAACTGAACCATCAGGAGACACAATGACATTTACATCTGATGTGAAAGTAGAAAGCTCTCCTTCAACAGTCTGATAGGCTTTTGGTCGTTTTGGTTCAATAACAGGAACTTGAACATCATTTTTATTTTCTGCAATAAAGATCATGAGAATTTTCTATATGTATTAATGCATGGAAATGAAAAGTAAGTATGACAGTCTTACTTAATGATGTATAGATGGGGATGGATAAACTTGATGGAGTTTTTATCCTTAGAGATCTCAGATTGTTCCATCCTCCAGGAAAGTTGACTTTCAAATCATCCAAAACGGCAAAAATATTGTCTACAATTTCATCTACATCCATTGTGAAGGCACCAATCTGTACAATGGAGTCATCACCATTACCATGGATTTGTAAGCTTGTTTTCCTGAGGGCACAATCGATTTCCTTTGACAGATTTTGTTTATCCATATGGATAGATGTTGGGAGTTTTCGCTTTTGTCTGAATTGTTTTCCTAAGAGGTGAGCAATATGTCCAGCAATTCTACCATCAACCAAGAAATAGTCATAAGATTTGAACAGTCTCCTCCTCATTTCAAACTGTCTGTACTCAGTTTTAATTTGATTAATAGGAATGATTGTTTTCACTCTGGTGCACTTGTGTTTTTGTAGTAAGTCTTCATAGAATCGAACAGTATCTTCATAATCTCTTTTTCTACCTCTCTTGAGATCTTTGACCAGTAATGCTATGTCGTCTTCAGAAGATACAATTGGATGTGGTAAGGTTCTGAAAAAAGCAAATACTTCTGCAATGATTCTGACATAATTGGATATAGCATAGAACATGTCAATTTGCAATCATACAGATATCAATAATCAAGGGTTCTCATAAGGATCCATTGGTAATTAATTGAAAATAATCATGTAACAGATAAATACAATGAAAAAGGGGGGGGCCTGGTGTCTGATACCAGAACGATTTTCCCCGAGCCTCGCCGTTGGCGCAAGTCGGAATCATCGCTCGGAAGCAAAATCCAGCCAGTCCGATAATCGTATTTTAGTTTTGGGTTCTCTGATCTGAGAAGAGTCAATAAATGTGCGCAAGTAGTCAATCCCTACGAAAAGTAAGGCGTTCTAACTTCCGCGAAAACGAGGACATTTCACTATGTTATTTCAAGTAGGAATAGTCAAGATGTCTCACTCTTGCTGAAATTTTTATTTTTTTGTTGGGACCAGCGACACTGCACTTTCTGAGAATGGACGATCAAGATTCGGTAAAACTTTCAAAAAAGTGATGAAACAAATGCATCACTCAATTTGGGATAACAAGATGCCTTGCAATCATTCAGATCTTGGAAAATTCTATTTTCAAATCAAAGTGGAGATGAGAATGGCAACTTGGAACAATGTTCAAGAAGCATTACTCTGAGAAAATAAGTATCATACTATGAAAGTACTCATAATACTTTGAAAGTATACTCACATTCGTAATTGATGTGTTGGCGTCTTTGGCACTTTGATGCAGTTGACTTGCAGAAAGATTGGGGGTTTACTTGGATCAAACAAGGTTTTCTTTCCCTGTTCATCACTTGTGACTAGTTTTCGTAGAGCTTCAACACAGCCAAAGACTTCTTTTCGTGTTATGTTACCATCTAGAATACTATTCTTGCCAGATTTCAACTTTGACCCTGGTTTTGCGGTTTTGATTGACTTAGAGGCACTTTTCTTAGCCTTCATTGTTCCAGCTCTACCCGCTGTGGTATTGACAGTGTCTGGAATAAGGGTGAGCTTCTTGGTTGATTCAGATGAATCTTTGACACCACCACCATTCACGGGAACTGATAGTTTTCTTTTCTTTGTTTTTCTACCAGATATCATGCCATCTCCTTGCTTCTCAAGTTTAGAATGATTAGCTTCAATTCTTTTTTTGAGACTTTTAGCCATTAGTGATTTTTTGGATTTATCAGAACTTTGTTCATGCTCAAAAGCCTGAACAACATTCAATTTTTTTCTTGAAGTAGTTTCAGGATTTCTAAGGCTGCTTTTCTTGCTTTGACTTGGTGCATTTGCTACAATTTTTTCTCCATCTTTTACTCTTGAGGGCAAATTATTTGTTTTGCACTTTGATGAATTACTTGTAACATGTTTCGATTTTGCATGAGATACAAGCTTTACAAATTTTCCAGGGGAAGATTCTGCTTCTTTGCCCTGATTTAAAAGAGTTTCTGTGATGAGTTTTTTTTTGCTCAACAAACATTGAGACAAACATTTCTTGCCCTTTGAAGAATCTGCAGATTTGTCATTTTTTTTGGGATCCAATTGGCTAAGTGATTTCTTTTTCACTCCGCTTGTTTGGTTTTCAGTTAGTCTCTTCAAACTCTTGCATGACTTTTTGGGTTTACTCTTTTGTATCAAGTGTGACGCCAGGAGGTCCATCGTTGTCTGTGCTCACCAAGAGCTGATGGAAGAGTGAGATTACCTAAGGTTATTGGTATGATACCAAGAATTCATGAGCTGAGGCTGAACAAATGGTACCTGCAACATACCCATCATATGGTGGATAAGTAAGTCAGTAAACTACCAAGAGACACTTGTACTCATACATTATTCTACAAGGATCAACAAATATCATAGAAATGTCTCTAAAAATCTGTATCATATCAAAAACTAATCTAGTAAAAAAGGAGTATGAAAGGTAAACAAGCATAACAACACAGTCAATTTCAATAAGAAGACCCGAGAACCGTACATTCTCGAGGATGAAAAATACATCAACCGTGAATTCAAAGAAAATATTAAGACATGAGGCATTCAAGATGCGAGATCTCAACGGGTAAGATTCTCTCAAACATTTTGGATTTCGACAACGAAGTGCGAAGATAAGTTCGTGCAAGATGGCTTACAAAACCTAACCTTCGAAGTGCGTTAATTTTCTTGGGGAGCGAGGATAGGTCATAATATAATTGAACTTACGATCAAGTTGATGACAAATGGTTCCTGGTATTTATGAAGAGAGTGCTTGAGCTATCCTGCATTATTAGGACTACAACTCAGAATTATCCACCGGGGGGCACGTGTTGAAATGCACGCGGGCCGGGGCGTAGCGGCTGCGGCGAAGAAGGCGCGTGGTCGAACGTGGTCGGGTCGTTGGCGCGGGGGTGTGATCGAAACCGTTGGTGAAACAGCGCGGCGAAGCAAGACCCCTGGAAGTTGAGGGACGAAAGTGTTTGGGGAAAATCTGAAGGAATTCACGACTCATGAGCTGCATTCCATTATCTTATTGCCGTTGTTGATAGTAATTGCTCACCCCCCAGTTTTGTATAAAACAGCAATGACCGCATCTCACTACAGCCCGGCTGTTTCTTTGCAAATAGGCTTGCTCATGCCTCAACTTCCTTGTTCACTAATTGCTCACCCTCTATTTGTAATTGCTCAACCCTAATATTCTATCAAATATCATCCATTTTTATTTTTATTGTACCTAATGTTCCATACTTTAGGCTCACTAATGTTCCAAAACACAAAACAGTGAAAACAGAGCGTCGCGCACGCGCAGAGTACACTGTCCGATCTCCGATCACGCTCTGTTTTGTGTTTTGTGTTTTGCAAAATTAGATACAACAAAAATAAAAATAGATGATATTTGGTGGATTATGAGGGTTAAGCAATCACAAATAGAGAGTGAGCGATGAGTAAAGATGAGATTGAAGGCATGAACAGGCCCTTTCGCAGAAAGATAGTTTGGGTCACAGTGGTATACGCGGTGATTGTTTTTTTATAAAAAACTGGGGGGGGGGGGTGAGCAATTATTATTGATAAAGGCAGTGGGGCGGCAAAATGAAACTTGTTAACACTGTTTACCCCCAGCTTCCAGGGATCGTGAAAGAGGGTGAGTGGCGTGTAGAGGGGTGAAGGGAATAAGGGCCCCTAATCTTGCCTTTTCCGGCGTGTGGGCCGCGGTCCGCGGGGTTCCGACTGACACCCTTTTTGGCACTCTGTGCCAAATTCTGGAGATCATGGGCGATAAAGGTTAACGAACCCGAATAAAGCTCATACCATTTGGACAAGCTCGTTTATACATTCAAGTAAATTGGACCATTTTAAGTCAAATTCTCAGGCAATGAATCGCAGATGATTTCTCGTAAGTTGCAAATTGCATCCTTTACATTTTCAGTTATGGTATGCCTTACTTGATCTTTGAATGGGTCAACTCACTCGGAATGAATGTCGAATTCATTGACTACGCTTTCTTCGGAAATTAAGGTCATGTAAAAGCTCTTCCTTACCGACATTTATTATAAGTTGATTTAAAATAAAACAAAACAGTATTTCGAAAAAGCAAATTCAAGCTGCCCTGCGTATCGGTAGAATGAACCACTGTTTAAAATTTTGGAGCGATCTTTTAAAAGCTCTTGTAGTAATTTGAACTATAGTGCAGATGTATTGTAATAACACTACAGTTCATATTACCCAAGAGCTTTCAAAGGATCGCTTCAAAATTTTACACAGTGGTTCATTCTACTGACACGCAGGGCAGCTTGGAGTTACTTTTTCGAAATATCGTTTTGTTTTAATTTGAATCAACTTATGATGAATGTCGATAAAGTAGAGCTTCTCCTTCCTCTTAAGAAACCATGGGATTCTTTCATACTCACTTTCACGATTGCATGATGTCTTATTCTACCTACACTTGGACAGAAAAATTTCTTATCGACTTTGGGGTTGCAACGGGGAATCCAAGATTGACATCTCATAACTTTTGAGGTCTCAACCTCCGATCGAGGTGCGACTAAAATTTATTATACAAACCTAAATTTACCAGGTTTTCGTAAGGAGCTCGCGATGTACTGCTCATGGTTACAACCCATCCACCCGCTTCATGCTTGAAACGGGTACCGTAAACTGGGCGGACTTTGATGGACAGTATCTTACAGCGGTTCATTTTGAAGATAATGGCGTAGAGCTTTCGAATGCGCCCTTCCAAGATTATGCAGGATGAACCAGTCAAAATTGAGAGCTAAAACAACAAGTGGCCAATGTCACTCAGCGCTGTCCGAAATCATCCGAGATTACGACACCCATAGCCATCTACCCTCGAAAGACCATATAATGATAATTGCACGCATCTTCCAAAGCGTTAATCAACCTGGGCATATTCGTTATGTGCAGCCGAAGTCCATGAACATGAAAAAATTGTAGCACAAGAATTGTACCCGAAAGAAGGAATGTAAGTAACCTCTAAGATTTGTGCACCGCATCGAATCGATTGTACCGTAATTGTCCCATGTTAACCGTTTCTTGGGTTTTTTTTTCCGCCAACAAGGGGTCAAATCTGAGATGATCGGAGGATTCGGGAAAGAGGTTATAATTTCCAATCTGACTTCTGATGACTTCTGTCAAAACTACAGATGATATTTCCTCTTCTTTGCCGCTATTCGAAAACATGCCACATTATAGATTTTTGACACTTTTCGGATCTTGCAGACATCAAACGTCAATTGGATTTTCTGGGACATTTTAAGATGTTTCATGTAAAGTTATTTAGCTAGAAATATGTCTTTTCAACGGACAACTTTGATATTGCACTTGAATATAAATTTGAGATTAGTGCGGAGGAAAGTCGAGTTGAAAATACTTTTTATTTTCATCGCTTGATACCTCAGAGCAAATGGATCCTGGACTCATTTTGAAGCCCTTTCATGATATTTGATATGTATATGGTCGATTCTGTTAAAACTGCACTATGGGCTGTCCGGGGCCAGTAATCATAGAAAATGAAGTAGTACTCCCAGTCTACTATTTTTCCATGGTGTATTCTATCAAAAAATGTGTGGCACAATAGTTTTTAGAGGGATAATCTATCTTCCGTTGGGCCCAGGCAA
>JAPYYZ010000464.1:0-26897 GCA_030522705.1 Eretmocerus eremicus
GTTCAAAATCTAGACTACTTCCCTCGCGAATTCTCTCAAAATCGTTACTTTGGGATGATTTTGAGGGAAGAAGCTTTCAGTCAGCTAAAAAATGACAAGCGTACCCCTTCTTATCCATGTTATGCTATACCAAATCAGTGCTGAGATGATCCAATACTCCCAATTTCATGGATCTTCTGCCTGGATCCTCGAAAGTGAAAGGTTCGCGGGATTTACTCATATATTCCATGATTTCGTGATCCGAAAGAATTCCATCACGGTTCAAGCGAAAAGTCTTGTGATGAAGATTGAGATCATCCATTCTAGTCGTAGCTGTATCCTTTGTCATTTCTATTCGACCTTTAGGATTGGAGTTTTTATGAGCAGAAGACATTTTTGGCCGTAAATTCAGCTGTTGGACGTGCAGAGCGTGCATTGTTATTCGATCCCGAAAACAAAGAATAACAAACCGTGAAACCGAATCAATCCAAAAGTTTTGGCGTTAGTCTAGCCCGACTTGCTAGACTGAGAGCTGAAAATTCGGAATTAATACCAAAATTCTATGAAGAATAGGGCAAAAACTCGAGAAGAATGAGGAATCTTTCAAATCTGTAGAAAGATCTGATGGAAGCACCTCCCCCTCAATTCCCGTCTACTCATATGTCATGAGAAGCATCTCAATCGTCATATATGCATGTATTATTTTCATACGTACGAATTTCGCAAATGAGACGTTCATCGTCGATCATATTCGATCGATTTGTATGGTTCTTCAATTTGTTCCATTCCTCGTCGGGCACGCGTCTCTTCTCGAGTCCCAAGCTCGATGGACGTATGATCCAACTCGGCGATGAGTGCAATATCGATGATGAACGTGTCATAGCTTTGTAGGAGCTGCTTTGCTATATACGAATGGGTTTGGTGTGGTCTGAGGCTCGCCGGAGGGTCTGTAACTCAGCCATGGAGCTGGATAAAGAGAGTATTACCTCTCTGAGATTTGGCTCAATCCTACCTGTCACTAACTCAGCTCCAGCGATCCCGAAACCCGTGACATATGCATAGTATTTACAATACACCCAAAGTGAACCGAAAACCGGAATCGTCTGCTTGTGAGTCGCCCCTTCCAAGGTTAGGATACTCCAAAACGGAACAGAGATAACCTATAATTAGAGCCTAGGACCAATTCCTATACGCTCTGCTCAATTATCTCGTATGTCCATAGCCTATGACTCACGTCATTCGTGGTATCTGAGGTAAAGCTTTCAGCGCTGATGTGGAGGGTACGTTGGGTGGCTGCGGCGCGCGACAATAAGCTAGCTGTGAGCGGTGGTACCGTGTCGCAACGATGACGTGAAGCTGTTGCTCTGCCGATTGTGGCTCGCAATGTCGAAGACACTGGTCCTGTTGGCCAGAAGTTTTTGAAAAACACAGCTCAGAACACATGCGTGATGCCCGCACATTTCGTCGAGACTCCAATAAAGTTAGACGACTTCTGAATGCGCCCAAGAATTTCGCAAATCTTGACGATTATGCTCTCGAATCGAGAAGAAATTTCTCTGATTGACACAATCGGAAAGACAATGTTAGCTCGTGGTCGTAAATTTTCGAGTACATGTCAATAAAAGCATCAAAGGTTGACAATGAGTCTGAGCAAGAATAAATCGGAAAAGCTCACCCTGTATGAATCCCTCGTTGCCCAGGATCGTCCGGGATCCCCAGGTTGCTCTCGTCGCCTCCTCGAGCTGCAGTGAGCCGAGACCCCGTGGCGTTTCCCAGGCCGTGCCCTTGCTCCGGACGGAGCGTTGAAAGGCTGCCCTAAGCCTGGACCGTACTGCCGGTAAGCCGCCGCCTCAAACGACGAGAATTCAAATTTATCCTCCGACAATATGAGCAGCATCAGAGAAGTTTCTTGGTCCCGAAAACTCCATCGCTGGAAACTCGAGGAGACTGCCGTCCGATACTGGCCGCCATGCGGTAGCCGCTGTGCGAGCAGAATATCTCCTCGCATCTACTCCACAGCACTCGCGGTTTATTGATTCAACACTCGAAGGGCCATCTTGTTCAATGAGGAGTGTGAGGGTCACGTTATTTGGGCGACACGTACTCGATAAACTTTCAAAAACAGGAGTTTATTCGCCCTTGATGATTGAGCGAGGCGGTGCGGATGGCCGATGGACGAGAACTGGCTCAAGCCGCAGAGGGTGACGAACGCGATTGCGCGGAGCGAGAAATAGCGGCGATGCGCCAAAATTCAAAAATTTTACGGATTGAATATACTCCCATAGAATCATCTCTCTCAATAGAAAATCTCAAAAGGAAAATGTATGGTCATTACTTCAAAATTATCGTTCAACAATATCTCAGATTCCATGACCAAGCCATGAATATAGACTCTAAAATCATAATCACAGGGAGCAGGGTCGATTATATATTCATACGTCCTATAACAGCAGCAACAATCTATGGGGATAGTTCAAATACATCAATCAACAGGAGTAAGTCGAAATCTCAATGTCAAACTGTCAGTTCTACTCATAACATAGGGGTTGACTCATAATCTTTTCATACGAGATTACACGTGCCTTGAAGAAAATTCAACAGTTGCTATCCTCAGATGTTCTGCGTATAATGCATCATATGCAAAACATCCGAGGATAGCAACTGTTGAGGATCATACGCAGAACATCAAGGGATAGCAACTGTTGAATCTTCTCCGGAGCACGTGCAATCTTGTACGGATAGAGTGCATTATACGCAGGACATGTGAGGATACCCACCGTTGGATTCTCTTCGAGGCACGTGTAATGTTGCACGAATAGATCATGAGTCAATGCCTCCGTTATGAGTGGAATTGCCAAGTTGACCTCAAGATTCCGAGTTGCACCTGTAGATCAATATATTCGAAATATTTGAATGAATTTTTGCTGTTATTATAGTACAAATAGATGAATGATTGACGCTGTTTGCTGAAATTATAATTCTTGAGTATACCTACATCCTTGGTCATGAAATCAGGCATATGATTAAGAAATAATTTTGGAACACTAGCAACACATCTTTTTGTTGATATTTCCGATTGAGTCTGATGATGAAATTGTGATGAATGGTTGAAGAATCCGAATTCCGTAATTTTTCAATCACTTGCTCAGACGGTCAGCTAGGATTACCATTCGAAGGATTTCTGAATATTTCCCACTTGTATAACGAATGTGCACTGCGGGTTTTGTCTTCACGCTGTGTAAACTTTTTCTGCTCCGTGACATCCGTGCACACTATGTACTACAATAACAGATCGATGGATTTCCCAGTCTATCATTCTCAAAGCTATTCCGCACCTGGGAAAATAGTGAGGGATCATTTCTCCGTGGAAATTGAACGGGCATTCAATTTCAAATCGAATTAAGGCCAGGTCGGAGAAAATAGTTCGGGTGGCGGACACCACACACTTAAATTTGACGATTTCTTGTGTGGAATTAGGGTCTCTCCCGGAAAAATGGCTCGACATCCCCTAAGTCCGTGAAGTGAGGAACAGAATAAGCCGTCCTCGACTTCGATCCGATGTGAGTTGAATCCAGGATCACAAGACTATGGATTGTTGTTTTGGCGCTACAAGCCATGCGTTCGAGTGGTATGCACAACTTTCGAAACCTGCCCTTCGGAATATACCCCGATATTACTCAAAGTGTTGTCAAAGTTGAGTTCATGTGTGTGGTGGCTGCCATCTGAAATATTTGTTCAGACCTGCCTTGAACTCGATTTCCACTACATGTAAGTCTCGTCAAATCCTCACGAGACCTTGCAGAGCCTCTCTCGGAAAGAGGATCACAGATAGGAAGATTCGTTCCCGGGTGGTGATCAAACTCATGATCTTCAGCTCACCGAGCGGTTGCATTACCAAGTTCAGTGCCGGGTCGACTACATAGTTCCGCTTATTCCTGTGAAACATTCTCCATCTCTGTGTTTCTCTCCCCACATTCAGCACTTCTCATCCACGGCCAATCGATCATTCAAATTCAAAATTTGTTTGTCCCCGTGGTGGTTTGTTTTTGGAGTAGAGATATTGTGATTATTATAGTGATAAAATCTGCAGTCCAGGAATAAACAATCACGAGCACAAGCATAACTGGGAGCGTTCTTCGATAATTGTTCTCAACTGTTGATGAATGCCTTCAACGATTTCCTCTTAGCTATCCCTATGAACTCATTCCAATTCTTTCTGGCAAATGTTTTTTCTAGTTCGAGCACAGGACCGAGCCCATTTTAAGAGAGATGGTCAACGGAACCTTCTATCAAGTTCGATTCCGATGAATTGCTCTTCTCCATCCCCTCGATGTAGAGCTTCGTTCGCAGGAGGAAAACGAGTGGTTGATCTTAGTATAACAGAGTCATGCTGATTTCTTATTTATCCTCGTCAGTGAGGATTCTTCGTAGTTACGTCTCAGTTCGCTGTATGTTCTCAACTCGTGATGATCATGTTCCTCCCAAGAGGGACTTGAATTATCGCCCCTGCAGTTATCTTGGTCTAGTTGGTCCACGCGAGTTTTACCACCCAACTACTCACTTTTGTGACGTGGCAAATGAATCCACCCGTCCAAACTATTCATATCATATCGGATTCCGGCCGAAGATGCGTGAGTATACGCGCGCGAACGACGATTCGACTCGTAATTTCAGCAGCTCGTTCTGGATCTACCTCTTGCACCTGTAAGAAGGAGAGGGGGGGGGCTCGATCCGCTTGAGATCACATTCACAAGAATCTAGAAAATTTTCGGCCTATATTCTGAAACGTTACTTTTACGCAACGGTTTCTGAATCTTCATGTCATGAGAGTTCCTCGTGACAATCCTCGCGTGTTTGGACTCACTTTCTCCTCAGTCTCTCAACATACGTAGGCACTCCCGCGGCACATAATCACGACACTGATGCTCGACCTTCACTCCACTCGGCCATAATCACAACACTAATTTTCGGCCACGTCCACTACTCGACCATATCACGACCAGGTTCTCGACCACATCACCTACTCGGCCATCTGACACGTGACAATATTCGAATACTCGACCGTTTTAGCGGCCAAGCTCACGCGGGGAAATCTCAACGGTTTATGGTTCCGAAATCTGACAAAACATCGCCGCCAAACGGGGCTCCCGGGTCTGCCCGACACGACACGAGGCCAAGATGTCCAATTGACCGGCTCCAACGATTCGCGCCCAATCCCATGCGCGAGTATCAGGTGCCAGGCGCACTCTTCTGGCTCATTCTGGGGTCCCGACGCACGCCATCCTCGAGGCGTCTCGGCCCCGCGCGCACAACTGATTCCCAATGCTCCATCGCTTTACCATTACGCGACGGGGCAGTAACTACTATTGCAGCTCGTGCTTTGGCGAAGGGGCTTAGTGCAGGTTCTTCTTGCTTTGCCAGGGCCTGTCTCCGCCAGTGCACGGCGGTTGCCCTAACGCAACGCGCGAGGCTCTACGCAATATCTGCGACGAGGGATCTTGGCCACTCACCGCTGTTTGACATCTCGTCTCTCGTTATGTCTTTTTTGTCAGCAGTTGCAGCAGTCCCAAATCTTCGGCTCCTCCGGGCTGAACTCGTGGGGCTTAGAGACTCGCGGCATGCGGCCCCGACTCCGGCGAAAAGCGAACGGCAGAAGCGCGTGTGGCTTGCTCAGCGAGTATTGTACAAATGAGAAATATTAAAATGTCTTTTTTCTTTCCGGCCGCATCGTCGTCTCTGACGACGGCGCACCTGATAGGTCAATCGTTTCGGCTAGAGACATTACCGAGGTCATAACAGCGCCTACTGCGCGCCAACTATGAATAAGTGCGCCATAGAGAGCCGAGAGAGCCGTCCAGATAATTAGAAAATCATTATGCATCGTCTGCTGGCCGTACATACGGCCCTGATTCTCGGTTCCGATACCTTCGGTCAATGATCACACAATACCCATACTCGTCCGTTTCTCCGTCTCCTCGACCAGTGTAACGAGTGCAAAGGAGTCAGAGATGTTCCTGCTCGCAACGTCAAGAGCTGCATACAACTACAGCCGCATGATGTGGCGGGCTTAGCTGTGCAGACTGAAGCATCAGTCTTTCGGCCGGAGGAGCATCAAGTTCGAGTCTTGGTACCGTCGCACTTTCTTCGCGATGCACGAAGGAGAATGAATCGTAACACAAGCAGCCGATGTCCAGGTGCACCGGCTCAGCGCCAGAACTTCGGGTCGTCTGTGATCTGACTGGCCTGAGCAGTGCCGGCAGCATCCTGCAAGAGCACCGTCTCGGCCATATTGTGTGGCTGAATAGTGCAGTGTCTGCTGAGCCACCTCGTGCATGGGTTCTCCGTCGTCTGTGTCATCTCCGCGGCCGTTTGTGCACCGCCCGGGTCGAGCAGCCCCGGGAAGAAAGCCGCGCAGGGCGTTGAGTCCTCCCGTGGATTCTCTCGTCCATCAACAGTTTGGCCGGGCTGATGCCTCAGCCAGCATCATCGCGCCACGTGCGACGGTTTCACCTTCGCTCGTGGCGCTGTACCGTTACCGTTTGATGGATTTCTCAATCAATCAGAAGGTACATTACAGTACGAACAAGGATACATAAAAGTCGCTGTTCGCTGACCGTTGACAATCGATAACAATTTGAAGCCATCCATGAATTCGGTGGAAAAGGTCGTCGAGTCCATATAATTGAATGTGAATATCAACCCTCCGCCCCCCCCCCCCCCCCCCCCCCCCCCCCCCCCCCCTCCCCCCCCCCCCCCCCCCCCCCCCCACTTCACTCCTCCAAAAAGTTTTACTAGGCGAGTACTCGAGTATGACTCTCCCGTTCGGCTGAATCCCCAACACTTTGATTTTCCATTTTCTCACTGGGATTCCCCCTCCAATGATAATGCTAAGACCACGATCTGAGGTTACTGTACTCAGATTCGATCAGAATCAGATCTTTGTGTGAGTAAGGGTTTAGTTCCAACTTTGAAGAGTAATGTCATCAGAATGAATACGTAGAGTATGTCTCGGACAATCAATCCTGCGAGTATGAATGAATGATATTATGTCCAAAACGACTTGTCCACTATTCCCTTGATTCGAAAAATGGTCAATTTGAGCAAAAGAAGAAGATGGCATCTAGATGCCTCACTCCAGCATTAGTTTTTGCATACATCATCGAACTGATGGGATGATCGAAAAATGATATCATTCATTTATACTGACGGGATTGATTGTTCGGATTCTTCCCAAAACATACACGACATATTTTTCTTGATTTCATAACTCTCGAGAGTCAGAATCGAACCCTTGCTCATATAAGAACTCGATTTTTATAGAATCTGGGTCCAATCTACTGAGATAATGGCGATAGCAGCATTATTCGAGGAAAATTCCCGGCGAAAAATGAAAAATCGAGATTCTGAGGGTCCAAGCGGACGGCACACACTTCAAACCTTTTCCAATCAAATGTTGTTCGGAAACAATTGGAATGTTCCAATCAATCCGAGTCCCTGATTGGAGTTCCAGTCAACTCAGCTATTTGATTGGAAGGTTTTAATCAACCCATGCAAATGATTGGTACCATCCAATCACTCGCATGGAATAAGCTTATACTGAGTGTAGGATTCCTTCGAGGATTCCTCTGCTTCCGTAGAAATTCGGTTTCTAGTAATTATTCCATGACTAGAGATCTTTGAAGTAGATTTGGCCAATGTACCGATTCGTAAGTTACGATTCGCAACAAACCGTGCCTTCATTAGTAGTGCGGCACGACGCTATGGTGGCTTGTGATTTTTTCTATTCTTTTCACAGGAAGAATTGAATGGAAGATTTGTTATCGAGTTATTGCTTTGTATGAACGGATTATCTACTCAGAAAAATCGGTTTAGAGCATAGATCGTTCTCAAAATCCACACATTATTCCCAATGCCTGTATGGAACAGTGGAGGCAATTGAAGTTGAGTTCCAAAAACTCTTCCCTAAATAGAGAGATATTGCATTGAAATGGTCATTTGTTGGATTAAATATGTGGAATTCTCTCTTATTCAAATATCATCCAACTGAACATCAATACCACAACAATGAAAAAGTTGTAACGTGGAATTTTGAGCTTATACTTTCCTCAAGAATCACAACTCATTCCTATCTGGCTGGGTCGGGAATGGGCCCAAGTCCCCGCGCCCAAAGGCCGGAGCAGCTACTCATGTCCGGAGGAGCACACGTGAAAATAATGGGAAGGGGTCTTTAGTGGACAGTAATCAGTCCACTTTATATAAAATCTGGGAATTTACTCCGTTCATTCACGAAGATAACCTCATTCAATCACATTCGCATGTGATGTCACGCGAGCATCAAACTACGATTGATTCCTCACTCCGTCTCTCGAAAGTCCAATAGTCGGTTCACCGTCACCTCAGATACATTTTGTGCACTACGTACACTATGCGTATCACACGCGGGCACCTCTCATAGCGACTACTCTTCGAAATATTCTGAGTCCTGAGACTCTACTCGCGCGCCCGGCGGAACATAATTCCCGCAGCCCGCGGCGAAAATCCGAGTGATCGTAATTCTATTCACCTGCCCGGCGGAATATACTTTCCGCAGCCCGAGTTGGGAGTCCGAGTGCTCGTTATCCTATTCGCCTGCCCGGCGGAACATACTTTCCGCAGCGCTGCGGATCCGAGTGCTCGCAACTACACCGACTTCCGCCAGCAACCGAGTGGGCCACGCGCGCGTAATGGTCGACTACTTGGTACCCGCGTGGCCAAACTGGCCAGCACCATCACGCAACCGCGCTGGATGGCTACTTCTCTCCCATTGGCGGGGCAAGTTCTGCTCGACCCGCCCGAAGGTATCCTAGGGGAATGCAACAACGCCTCCGGAAGCACGCCTACCGCCAGTCTCCGCCGCCGAGAAGCCTGTGTTTCCGCGGAAGTTCCTCCAATGCTCACACGGTGGCGACACGTGGCTTTAACTGGGAAGACGACGTGACGCTCGGGGAACAACGGCAGGTCGCCCGCATTCGACACTTCAGAGTAGGCTAAGTGCACGTGGGGCACGACCGGCTTCCCCCAGGTCCGACACTCTCAGCGACGACTCCTCCGCGGAGCGCACGACTCTTCCAGTCGGGGGGCGAGGGAGGATCAAAACGCGGGTTCACAAAATACCAAAGCCACGAAAAAGTCGAGAACGCAAAAAAAAACTTACGAATATGTACCAAATGCGCCGGCAGGGTCGCTCGCGGCCCCTCCCCCCCTCGCGCCTACCGCAACTCGTACCCGGGAGGTGCTGCCCCAATCGGGAATTGCGGGAACCGTTATGCTCTGCTGCTGCTACAACGTCGTGACCTTCCTCGCTCGAAGAGCGATTCCTCGTAGTCGCCAGCTCGTCTTCGTCCGGGTATCTGAACAGAGAAACCGAGCGACGAGATAAGTCTTTCGTTTACAACCACTCGGGCGGAGGCGAGGAAAAAATACCCCTCCTACATCCCTTCCACCCGACTGCACGGAGAGGGTGGAGGAAAGGGTGCCAGATCCCTCAACCTTTTCTCTCCTCTACCTCGGACCAGTAATCAATATTTCACATCATTACATGAACCCAAGCGTACTCCTTTCCGACCCACCCCAGGGGATTACCGAGATCTGAACTTGCGTCAACGCTAGGGGACAAAACAATTCGGAGAGGTGGGGAAAGGACTGTGTGACATGATCATCCCGCTGGACGGAATATATCTGACTTACCTGGATTACCGGAGGCATCCCATGGTCGCACCGTCAACATCATAACACCCGACTCCTACTTGCTCCGCCAACGCACGTCCTCAAAGAACGCCCGGAGTACGACGGGCCTCATATCGTCAGGCATAGTGCTCGCCAAGCCCACTAGTATGCTGAAGCACCTCAGGCCGTCCTTCGTGATCGACGCCATCAACTGGCCCACGTTAGGGACGTCGATGTATTCACCCCTACTGGGCGTCGACGTCTCCTCCTGGATCATCTCGTTTGGAGCAGTAGTCGATTCCGTGGGCGATCGAGTGGCCTGCGATGATGTCGCTTGTCAAACTCGACGGCCCTGGACGATGGTCCGTCCTTGAGGCCCCCACGGGAGCAGAAAGAACAGTCGTTAGCGGGGAGAGAATTCTTGACACCAGCTGCGAGATGCTCCATGGGCTTGTCTCCCTGTGAGCTCTCCTGGCGGGGGAGAAAACCCTCAACGCCTGCTGGGAACCGCGTGGTGCAATCCGCGTTGGCCATATTCTCGCCACTATCAAACAACGAATCCCAATCATCAATCGTTGTTCAAGTCATTCTACCACGCAATCGTGACCACTGAGTCGCATGCACTTACTACGGGTTTTGTGTTCCAGGCCGTGTTCTTCCAGCATGACGTCTGTCACCTTGTTGTCGAATCCCCGCCCATCACTCGTCAGAAGATAACGGGGGTCACCCATTGGAACAAGATCAGTTCTCCGATCGCGGAAGCTGCCGTCTTGCCCTCGGCACGTCGCAGAGGTTTCACTCCCACCCATCGAGTGAACCGGTCTTGTAGTGCCAATAGATACTTGTTCTTTCCTCGACTCACGGGGAATTCTATATAGTCGGCAGCGACCACAACCGTGAGCCGTTTCACGACACGCTTGCCCATGAGGCCAAATGGGCCTGTTTGGGGTTCCTCGTATTGCTGGCACAACTGGCACTGTCACACAAACAACCCTATCTCCTGATATGTATCAGGCTAGTATGGATCTCTCGCTAGGTGGCCATAGGCCTTCGCCAGACACATGTGATCGGCGGAGGCGCGGCAATGAGCTCTTCCCAGAGCCTCTCGACGCCTTCCCACAGGTAACGCTAGTCTCCACGTCTCTGCTGTTTTTTTCAGAGGGTCTACAATCGGATTCAGTACCGAATCGTGGCGGTGGCTATACAACAGCCCGTTTTCTACTTCCCAGTCCATGTTCTCATGCGGTGACTCTTGTACTCTTTGCAGTAACTTCTGATATTCGGTGTCTTCAGTTGCTTCAACCACGGAGCACTCGAGATCCACTTCCTGCGTGTCTTATAGGTTCACCGCGGCGGCCGCTCCCTCTACCGCACCGATATCCAGTTCACATGGATCATCGATGCGGGACAACGCATCTGGCACTTCGTGCATTTCTCCCGTATGGTGCACCATTTCCTCGAGAGTCCATGATTCTACCTTTGCCTAGATGCAGTCGCTTGGGACGTTCCCCGCACGGCATTCATCCAGTCTAGGTGCATCGGCGTCCTACTGCGGTCTCAAAGTAAGGCGCGCATGGTGCTGCGCCAGTATCGTAGTTTGAGCCAGTTGGGGATATTTCATCCCTCTGTCATTCTACTATGCCGCACACATGTGCACATCGCCTGGTGCCCAGAGAGCGGCTTAAACATCATCTCCACGTAACACCAAAGATCCTCTCTGAGCCAACTCTTGACCCTCTTACAGCCCACAAGAGATCGTCGGGCACGCCTGATTCCCGTTGCGGCTCTCTTCCATCGCCGAAGCCAACTGTTTTCTCAGTCTCGTTCTCGATATGAGGGGAAGGTAGATCACTAGAATCCTCATCCTCCCTCCTCACACTCGACAGCGAGTGAGAGGGAGACCGATATGATTGTCGCCAATCTGTTCAGCTTTGCGAATCTCTTCCATCGCCGGGGCCAAGTATTCTTTCCCCTCGTTCTCGATATGAGGGGAAGGTAGATCACTATGATCCTCATCCTCCCGCCCCACACTCACAAGCAAGTGAGAAGGGGATTGATATGATCATCGCCTCTCAGTTCAACCCTTCTATACATCAATCACTCCTCATCGTTGATAATTCCTCCTTCGATTCATTGCAGCTACTTCGTTCTGCCTCACGTGAAGGGATCTCCGTTATGACGTTAGATCACGTTGGATTCCCGTGGTCTCCACTCTTTTTTCTCTCAATACAAGTGAAAGGTAGAGCTTGAGAATCTCCACATTCTACATCCCGGTTCATCACCCTCTGGTTCGACTTCTCAACAGGGAGGGGAGAGAGATTCTCTCGACCCCAAAGAGCATATCTATAGGCTCTTCACCCTCAGGACTCGTGCTCCACAGCGACCTCGGGGGTAATTCTCCCGGTCTACACCTGCGTCTTTTCCCATAGATTATACCCTCAACGACGTGGAGGCAAATCTTCGCGACCTTCACACACCTGTTCATACAAAGCAGGACAACTTACTTTCGTTAGTAATGATTCATCTCCGATACTCATGATTACTCCACATTCCGAATCTTAACAATGGAACAGGTCGTTTCGATCCTTTCTCTTCTCACTATTTCCCACTGATCTCGAATTACTTCGCATGGATGAGCTCGCGACAGTTCTCCACTTGAAGTTCACTCAATTGTGTACCCCGTGGATCAGGACGTTTCCAGTTTCCTGAGCGCAAGACTCACCTCGACCCTTTCTAGCTTTGATACGGACGCCGATGATTGATGCACAATCGAGATGCTTGGCCAGCGGAGAGGGCAAGAGAGTCGCTCCCCCATTGCCATTCGCTACACCATTTCGGACATACTTTCCGTAGCCCGAGGCGAAAATTCGAGTACTTGGATTCTATTCGCTCGCCCGGCGGAACATACTTTGCGCAGCGCATCGCGGTAAAACCCGAGCGCTCGTGACTGCACCGACTTCCGCCCGGTATTCGTGATTCCGCTTGTTCGCGGATCACCAGAAATATGCAATGTTTCAATATTCGCGAATTTCGTTTCCTCCTCAACGGTTTCATTTTCGGACTCTTAGAAAAGAAGTAAAGAAGTTCCTCTTATTTCAGTAGACGCCCACCCATGGGTCATGTCTGATGGATATCTTTGATTCTAGCGCTCTTGTGACGAATAAATATGAAATTCCACGGGGCCATGCGCGTATGATGGCTGGCTATCGGCTACCCGCGTGCCCAAGATTGCCAGATCCGAAATACAACCGCACTCAGTGCACGCAGAATAGTGGGTACGGGCATGCGCGGGGCCATCGCAGCGTGCTCAGTCGTGCCGCTCGCACTCTCCTGAGCCATGTGCCGCATTGGCTCCCTCGCTGCCTCGCACCCTGTAGTCCGATAAGGCTCGCACCGCCTGGAGAGGAGCACCGCACCGGCTCTCGCTGCCTCGCATGCTGAATACCGATGTGGCCGCGAATCGGGCTTGCTCGCGCGCGCGGGCAGCGACGGATGGTGCGATCACGCGCTCAAAACTTGATTTATATCCACGACGATGATCTCGATATTCCCATGCCCAACAATCTCAAATTCCCAATTGCAGATCCCATGTGGGGGCCTGCGACTTATGTACAATATTTGATTACACATATGTGATAGGCAGATTAGTCCCTTGGTATAGCGCAAGTCTCGCGCGCTCGGGATCACGGGTTCAAGTCCCGATGAGGCTTTGAATTTGTTCTTTTCCGAACTTTTCCCTGAAACGCGGCCATTATTGTATGTACTTAGCATGCAAATGATTTGAGATTCCGCGATACTGGCTCCCTCTGCTATCTAGATGAGGGCATGTCGTATCCATGCAGCATGTGTGACCGCTGGCCTGCTTGGTGATATAAAGATTTTATAGCGAAGCGAGACAAACTCAATTCTACCCGACTAGATCTTCCGCTTGGTACCTTTTTCTCCCAGATCGACTCTGATTCTCCTACGGTTGATTTGATAGGACACTATCTCCGTATCTGTGATCTTTTTTTCATGGGTTGCTTATACCTATCGATTCGGATAGAATAGAATTTGTCTCGCTTTCCTATGAAATTTGTATATTACCCAGCAGGCCGGCGGTCACACATGCTGCATGGATACGACATGCCCTCATCTAGATAGCAGAGGGAGCTAATATCGCGGAACCTCAGATCATTTGCATGCTGAATACATACAATAATGGCCGCGTTTCAAGGAAAAGTTTCAGAAACAAAAAATTAAAGCCTCATCGGGACTTGAACCCGTGATCCCGAGCGCGCGAGACTTGCGCTATACTAAGGGACCAATCTGCCTATCACATATGTGTGATCAAATCTTGTACATAAGTCGCAGGCCCCCACATGGGATCTGCAATTGGGAATTTGAGATTGTTAGGCATGGGAATATCGAGATCATCGTCGTGGATATCAATCAAGTTTTGAGCGCGTGATCGCACCATCCGCCACTGCACAGTGGGCAAAAAAACTAAAATTTCGGCAAAATTATGATTCCCCTGGGTATTGCTTCAACCGGGACGTGCGATGAGCCAAATTGTAGCCAAGACTATGTGGGATTTGAATCCTTTCCCCTCTCAATGCCCCCTGCTCATACAAGATCCCGGGACGAGCTGGAACATGGATTTTTTGGGAGAATGGGCTAAAAAAGGCTCATAACTCGAGGGGCTTGCATTTTTTATCATATACATGCATCGGCGAACTGCCGGCTTCTCCCATGAGGAATCTGTCACGGGACTCACACTTGATCTTAAAATCGATTTTCAAGGTCATTAAGAGGTCATTCCCATTTTTTGACGGAAAAAGTACATTTTCGACCACGGCATTCGAGAGAACGCGAAATTTCACGTTGCATTATATTTTTTTGGAATTCTCAAAACATATTCGTAGAGGTCACCCAGAGGTCAAATACGATATCTGGTCATATGGCTGCACGAACTCGCCTATGACTCAGAGAGTATGCATTTTTTGTTCTATACATGCATCAGCAAACTTGCAGCATTTTCCATGAGGAATCTTTCACTGCATGTGAATTTGACCTTGGAATCGATTCTCAGGGTCATTCGGAGGTCTTCTTCATTTTTTGCCCAACAATGATTTTTTCGTTCTCGGGTGATCTTGATCTTATATAACTAGAGAAGAGCGTGAAAAAATCAGAAAATCAAGCTCCTTTGCAGCCCATCTCACAATCCCATTCTGGACTTACTACAGTTTGCTTTAAGTTCACGAGTCTTGGTTGCGCGAGACACTGTATGAATTCCTCTTGGAGAAATAATGTAGAGATGATGAAAAACTCCTTATTGGACTCCATGTGATGATCTAGCTCAAACTTAGAGTGCATATGGAACAAGTCAAAAATATCGGCATTAGATCCGAATTGGAAATCTCTTTCTTACGAAGGATGTGTGAGTGAGGATATTGGAAACTCGCTTTGCCTTTCTTCAATCGACGACCAATCTGGAAATTTTGATGCGTTCACACAATGAAATATGTGGGAACGATATTCCTCCCTTTCACTAGTCTAGTACTTCTCGATGATAATTTCCACACGTGAACTGTTTAAATGCGGCTAACGGACGCCGATTAGATCTAAATTCGATCTCTCAACTCTCGTTGACGCAGATTCGCACAATAAATGCTATCAATTCCCATAATCGCCATAAGGCCCAGAGACAACTGGAATACTGAAGTAATTGAGGCCATGTCGGAGCCATGCAAGCGTGCTCTGCATGAAAGGAAGGAGGAAGGGATCCAAGAATGATGGGAAATGCCGCGAAAGCGGCTACCCACGCGTCGGATGCACGGCTACGACATAGCCTTGAGCTGATTGCAACAAGTGGACAACATCATATTGCAAACGGAAAGACACGGTACGTGCGTCACATAAGCCTGAAAATGAGACCATAATGAAGCCAAGTCGTCGCCCAGGACTTCGTCATACATTCCGTCACAGAATGAGATATGGAAACCAATGCTCATCCGGAAGTCATCCAGAAGAAGCTCAATACGAGTTCGACAACGCACGAAATTCAAACGTACGCCAAAACTACAGTGAAGTTCTATGAAGAGAATCACTCTCCAGAGAACTCTCAACTTATTAAAGGAAAATGGTTACGACTGAAAGTTCACAAAAAGTTACTGTACATTTCAACCCTGTACCTTCTGTGCGAGTTATACTCCACTGGAACTACGCACATAGAGCAGCTCGCCATGGACCATGGGAAGAAGAAGCGCGTGACAATGCACGATTTCAACGCTGAATCAGCTGTGTAGAGCGATGTTTTGAGCCAATACTTACTGAGTAGCATCGCACCAGAATGTGGCAGAACATCCTCGAAAAATCAGCAGCAATTTGAGTGATTGGACGATGAAAACGGAACGAATAGCTCGAAGGCAATCCAATTTCGTAACTAATTAGGGTGTAGAAAACATTGTATCACTCAAATTGAAATGAATTCCAAAGAACCAATCGAAATTGCAAAAAATCATTACGTCATCAATGAGTTCGTGATATTTAATCCTGAAGTTCGTTGGATAACGAGAGTTTCCCTATCAAAAGAAGCATGGTGTTCCAAAATCCAAAACAAGTTTTAGCTCCAGCCTCAATTATTGTAAATTGTATTCGCCGAAACGAGTCAATTTGAGTTAATTTGGGAGTCAAAGCATGATCAAAATCCGTACTCACATTGTTGCAACGGCACTCTACTCGGCAAACAGTCATGCGCTCATTAAAGGATGTAGAAATGATCAGATACGTCTGCCAGGGATTTTCGAGGCAGCGAAGGAAGAGCGGACAGCCCATACTTAATCCGAGCACACGATAAATTCGAGTACCAACCTGGAACGAGGATATAATTGAGAAAAACGAACAAAATCACAGATCGACGTATAAGCATCAGATACATACGATACCACATTGAAAACAACGCACGGGCACCATAGTCCCCCCACTGCGATCCATGAAGGAAACTCCACCACCGCTAGTTTTAGAATAACCAATGAATTTTAGGGGCTTTGGGGATAAAGACCAACACACCGCCATTCCTAATACCTAAAAATAGGCTCGTTAATCCGAGAGCCAGCGAATTTGAGAGTACCATTAAGAGATAGAAACTCATCGAACTACAATGGCTGTAACGCAAGCTCTCGAAGTACATATGCCCCTTTATGACTCCAACAGCGGTCCGACTCCCAACAGAGTAGCCTTCGGGTCGCTCGCACTCGCGAACAGCGCGAGTTACTCCGCTTTTGAAAGCTCTCGCCACACAACCGTAAGAAATGTGATCCAGACCATAGTGATTAGCTTCATCACAAGGATTGGTGTACTCATCACGAGTACGCCTAACACTCAATGGCCCTGTCATGATACCTAAGAAATGAAATGGACGAGTTGAAATCCTTTGAGGAAATAATCACTGCATCAAAAATATATAACTACACTCACGGCCGAGGTTAGACACAAATTTGACAGCACACATCTCTGAACAAATTGAGAGCTACAAAATGAAAGTTTCCAGAGTAGAGATCAACGCGAAAAGCTCCGCTCGAAAACTCAGTACATACTGACGAGATTCTTCGATGAAACGGCATACGATTACTGAATGTTATTTCAATCTCAAGCCCATCGCCTTCGCAAAAACGAAACATCCTTTCTTCTCGTCAATTCCTGGAATTACGAAGCAGCTGCAAAGACTGCATATCCATAAGCAAGCGCTGTATCCCTCGAAGAGCAATTTCGTGGAATCTGCGCAACTATTATCGACGAACGCGAAGCCACGCACAAGCAAGGACTTGACGAGATTGTAGCTAAGAATTTATTTCGCAATCGATGAAAAATCTCCACGAGCTTCAGGAACCCTTGATAATTGGAAAGTATAACCTCGGAGAGATCTCTGATAAGATATAATTGCCTACACATAGGTCCTCCCGAATCAAGAATGAACGAGATCAGCGTGTCAAACGTGATACGTCAATATATTCGTAAATCGGAAGTATCCCATGCTATATATACCTCAATATTTCTTTGGATTACACCTCTTCCCCTATATCAGAAATGAATCCATACCATATTCGAAACATAGAATCTCGTAAGAGAGCATATCGCGCACGTCTAACAGTAACTGTAGTATGGTGCAGCTCTTCCACCCCGCGAGTTTAGCTATGTGCCTATACACATAACGCGGCGTCACTCTCTTCCAATAGAACCTTCTTTCCATATCTTCATGTCACATGCAACAGAAATTATCACAGAACGAGCAGAAAACACTCTATCCCATCTTAGTAATTATTCGCGTTCAGCATAAATCGGCTCCCCCAGAGTCTCTTGCAAAAACTACTACATAATCATTTCCAACATATTCATGTTCATAGGTTGAAAACGTGAGCATAGTTCTTCATCTCTGATGATGTTGAAGTCTTCGATATCATAATATTATATTGAGACAGCGATGTCATCTGAAATCTTGAAATACTCTGGAATCTTGTCTGATTGAAGATCTATTGTTCACATGGGCCAAGACCAATGTAATCTTTGATATGGCGACCACCAGGCAATTGGCAGATGTAACATCTGTCCCACATGGTCGGACTAAGATCAGAGGTACTCGTCGCAGACGTGACCGGCTCACTGCAGAAAGGAAGCAAAGAACTCAATCGCTTCATCCAAAAATCACGAGAGACCATAGAACCACACACGGAACATTCAACTTGGTCCACAGATATTGGTGTACAAACGGGTCTCTCTTCCATCATACACGGAGGTGATTGAGGAATCGTCCCTAACATCAACTCCGAAGCCGAAGAAATAGAGGGAGATGATCGTAAACTCCGACTAGTGGATGGACACTGTGGATGAAAGTTGGAGCCATCAAACTGCTCTTGCCCAGAAACTGAAGGCTGTACTTCAATCGATTTTGGAGATCTTGGGGAACATTCAATTCTCGCAGGCGCACTCAGTCGTACGAGGCTGATCTTTACATCCCGGAAATCCTTAATATATGGTTTCGAAAAGTGTTCGACTGGAAACTTCTTCAAGGGTACATGAGACACTGCAAGCCTCCTCTTCCCGTACCAGAGACTCGAGTCTTCCGCAACGCACCTCTCCTCGGGGACGCTTCCAAAGATTTCTGGAGTCTCTGACAACTAACCAGATGAGTCTCGAACGCAGCCCCAGACCCAAAGTGGGCCCTTCCACAAATGCACTAACGAAGTCGAGAGCAACTTATTTCATGAGCACAAATATAGCCCTTGGAGAAGCGTTGATGACATATCGACCCCGTAAAAGCCCAAATGTTGGACAGACACAATCGCACGTGCCCAAGCGAAGACTCTCTTTCTAAAAAACGTCGTCGACAACGAGCGCATCTCCAATATGCTACAACTAATGCATGATCATCAAGATGCCTCTGGGAAATCTCCTCAGATGAGGAGACAGCGGAGCAACCGCGCTTGTTGCATTCGAAATGGCGGAGCCCGCGGATTGGATCGAAGTCGCCAATTGGTCGAACCCGGCTTCTGTTACGCCGTCATGCTCGCGAGAACTCTGAACAAATATGTGGGCAATTTTATTCCAAAATGCACTACCAATATTACATGCTACACTCTCATTAGCGCCTGCATTCCAGGCGTAGTGAATGCAGAGCTTTCGGATATAGAAGATATTCCCAGGAAGTTGTATGACAACCTCGAAGGATACACCCCAAGTTCTTAACTGGAGAGAAGAAACGATGATACGCTCATGGTGCAGAGGAGGATTGCTCTCCAGATTTCCTCAACGATTGGATCCTTGCATACCCTCAAAAAACCGATGAGTTCAAGCTGCAAAAGCTTGCAATGCTCGGGGCAGATAGAGTACCATATCTTTGGAGCCCCGCCTTCAAGTTCACTTCCACTGTCGGAATAGTTATCTTCATAGTGGGTGGGAGAGAAAGAACCCGCCGCACCAATGTTATAAGTGGGCCGATTGATCCCCGCTCGATCTCCAAGTGCTTGATTCCTCTTCGGATCAACATTTGAAACGACTCCATCCAGCGACGTCTTATTGTAAACTTTTGACCCATCCGCGGATATACTCTCGGTCCCGGGATCGGCATCTACGACAAAAAGCGTGGATACTCCAGCAGCGAGTTTTTTCATTTCATCAGTTAGCAGAGTACACAAACCCTCGGTGTTTTCAGGGATACCCTGATATTCCCTGTGGTCCTTCCAGAAAATTTCTTTCGCCTTGCGTTCTTAGAATCTGACCTCAAAACCTTTCGGATGAAGAGCACGTCATTCTGAGCTCCCTTGCAGGATGAAGGAGCTACAACCTTCTTAAGAGTTGACCAAGTTACGTTTTTGGGTTTTAGATACTCATTGATATCTTCACTGATGTCGTCCAACGAAACTGCGGGGTGATAATTCGGATACTAGAGTAACAAAAACTGAAATCAATTTTTTTGTCATCCAAAAAGCGGCAAACAACCAATACCCAGAGAAAGTTCTTCCTCCAAAAATAATGGGACGTCGAATAAAAAAGAAATTCTCACCTTATGCACTGGGTATTTTCGAATGATTCCACCATAAGCGTGAATCTCTGCGCGCACAGAGGAACCACTTTCACTTGTATCGTGGAAATGGACAATGTCGACTCCATCCCCAGTAAGAGGTGTAGTGAAAGCGTCATCGGACGCCATATTCAGTTGTTCGAATCTTTAATGGTAGAGAGAGAATACAATCTTCGGGCGATGATGGAACGATCTCCGCGTGAAGATCGATATGAGCTCATGTTCGTAAGATTATCAAGTTTACAACCGAACGCACGCGAATGTCATGAGCACAAAAACTATCGAACCACACTAGGAGAACTGCAATCAAACAAATTCCAAAATTCTCGTGGATGAACATCAACATGAACAGAGACGCATCGAATATTCGGTTAGTATAGATTGGTATATATCTTCCGAAGTGATTAAAACCCTAGATGCAAAAAAATCAAACCAATTAAAAAAAAATGGAGATAATGCTCGAAATCACATAATTAACATGAAATATTCAAAAAAAGAACATGAAAGTCGACTCTTTCACGGACTGTGAGAAAGTCAAGAAGTATTGTAAGTGGAAAATTCTTGTAGGCTATGAGAAAAAAAATATAGAAGAATTAAGAACTGTGAGATGAGCTTCGATCATACCAAACGGATAAATATGCCCGTCGAAATGAATTGTGTCTCCAGCAGATTTGCTGTGTATACATCAGCTCGTCAGAGCCGAGAACTTACATACAATAATTTGAAATTTCCGCTAGCGATAAAGTCCTCGATTGACCATATCGATCGAGTTCTAAATTAGTTCTAATGGATGAATATGCATTCGAAATGGAACTCGCACTGTCGGAGAATGAACAGTGGAAGTTATAGAGGACTTTCTGATCGCTCTTCCTAGCTATATCAAGACTCTTTAAAACACACAATATTGATTCGAATTCAAGAACTCTGAACGAAATTTTGAAGAGTCATACCAGAACGAACTGCAATGAAGCATCCCTCAGACGCGAGTATATGGCCGCTCACATGTATACGAGCCCACTATCACGCGGCGCAAGGACGTGGCAGCCACAATTAACGTATAATATTCTCACACAACTATTCAATCGCGTGGTGGTCTACTCCATGGGTACGCAGATTCTCCCCCCGCGAATATACGCATGTAACCACAATAACCCTGCCACCAAGCGATGATTCGGGACGGAGGAAGGCAGCATCGAAAGTAACGAACTGAAATCCCTTTCCCAAGTGATGTGCTTACATGAGAGAGCAATAAAACCTGAAAAAATTTGACCATTTCGGGATGCAAAATGAACAAAAATCGAAACGAATTGATAGGAAGATATCTTGACTGATGAGGTGCATGACTCAGAACAGTGTTCCAAGGGAGAAGCCTATACGTCATACCGAGGAAATCATTACCTCGTGATAAGCTACTAAAAAGGACCGAGCACAAGATGAAAATTTAAGATAGTATCGAAATCGAAAGTGAACTGGCCAAATCAACTACTAAGTCTCCCCCAAGGAGATATAAGAGTTATTACATATCGAAACCAGTAGAACATTAGCACGAGAAATATTTGAGAACTCAAAGCCGGGACAATGACTTCTGGCACTTTAAATAACATTCGTACCAATATGAGCAATTCCTGAAATAATCTTCATACTACGGGACAATGCTCCAATATATAAATATTAATCAAATGAGCTCACCCTATATTCTACGATATAAGTACTGCACTCCCCTCGCTGTATTAAAGACAAAGTACAAGTAACTCGATAAATCAAGCACATCTGCTCCAAAAATATTCTTTCTATTACAGAGTCACGCAACCGATATGCCATGAAAAGACGAATCAATCCAGAGGAAGTAACAACTTCAAGCGGCACATTCGCACGCAAACGTTTAATATCAGAAGCCATCCGAATTAATACACATGGGGATATATAAGAATACGAGGCAAAGAATCTGACACAAACGCACGAAAGAACGGGAGAACGGCAAGAGAGAAGAGGCGAACCCAACATTTTGAAACCAAAGCGTATCAAGACTTTGGTTTAGGTTGTTTCGGTTCACTATGTTGCGTGCCACCATCGTGAGTAATTACTTAAGGCGAGACCGGAGTACCCTCCCCCCGCTCCCCTAACCCTAAATCCGTTCCGGGAATATCTCGACTTTTACTCAACCAAATTACACGAAATTTGATGTGCAACTACAGAATGTTGATGAGAATGGGGCTACGGAGCCAAATCAGAAATAAGTGATACCGTTCCGACGTGCCGAGTTAATTTCAGTACCATGCTTCTGCACGATCGATCCGCGTGAGCAGACGACGTCTAGAGAATACGTATACATGCTTTGTGAGTTGCATTTCATACAATCATTGTAACATGCGGCTCCGTAGCCCCATTCTTACCAACATTCTGTAGTTGCACATCAAATTTCGTGTGATTTGGTTCAAAAATTGTCGAGATATTCTCGGAACGAATTTGGGGTTAGGGCAGCGGGGGGGAAGGGTACTTCGGCCTCGCCTTAAGTTTTTCGAGTTTGTAATTTTTTGAATTTTTTTGGAATAACTTGAAAACTATACATCTGGGACAATTTTTGTGGGGGCGAAAATGGAGATCTCTTTGGAATACAACTCTTCGCTCTCTTAACTTTTTCCAGTAAAATCGACCATTTTGAGTTTATGGTCAGATCTAAAAATCTCATCTCATTTTTTCATGGTTCTCAGAAATAACTCGAAAACAACATAAGACACAAAAATTTCACGAGGATACTTTTGATAGCGCTTAGAAATACCTACGAAATGAGCTTTCGATTGCTGTTTTGGAAGCAGAAGGATCTTATGAATTCAAAAATTCTTGTACATGGAAGAAAGGAAGGAATTACAATCAAGATTCCTGTGGAGCACACATGTCCTAGTAGAATGATTTTAGCTGGAAGGGGAAGACTGCATGATTAATTCAAGGCTTCAAACGAACCAAGATAATCATAGAAACCATGGAGAGGCTTCAAATAGAGATCAGATGGAGGTTCTTTTCCGAAAATCCTTGAATAAAGTCCGTAAATTCCCGTAATACGTAGTTTTAGAAGAGGACCTCATCAAAGAACGTAGAGAGCTTTACGGAAATGGCTATCGAGCATCCCTCTGAAAGCGATACTGGCTAAAAACTTTTCATGGGAAGTCTTCGAATATTTTCCTACTATTGCGTTCCCCGTCACTTCTCAAGCGTATACAAGTCAGCCACCTCCATTGAAATTCGCTCGTCGATTGAGAATTATCTTTTGAAGATCGATGATATCCGCAAGACAAAGGGAGGAATTAGTCCAGATCACATAAGTAACATACACGGATGACCCAAACTACTATAACTTTAATGGAACGAAACCAAGATTAGCCTTACAAAGAGATACAAAATGATGAATCTCACGGATCTTGGTGATGAACAAGTAGCAGAACTACTCCAAGCGCTTGCTTGTCAAGACGATCGGAAATTTCTGAACAGATCAGGAAAATATACACAAAGACTATGAAAAACGGTCTGTTACAACGAAGTATTGTCATGGTGGGATTTTTGTGGGGATTTCGAGGTCGGGAGGAACAAATCAAGTCTCCTCTACGGGAACCTATCAGAAACAGCTTTGCGCAGATCGAATCCTGGAATGATAAAAGTACCGGTTAATTCAATCTCAATGGAAATGATATTCATTCTACGAGTGTGGAGGGTTCAAAGTATTTTTGATCAGAAACAAGAATCAACTGAGCAAATGCCCGTGTCATAACTCGAAGCATGAGATACTTCTCCGCCCCTCTGACCTATTTTCGTAGAGGGGGTCGTCTTTCAAGAAAGGGATCATCAACTCAAAGTTTTTGGGAAAAACTGCATAGATATTCAAAGTGCACAATTCGTATGAAAATACTCCTCCATAGAATTTGGAATGGTTATGAAAATATATTCCTATGAATGTAATATCAGTGAACAAAACCATTGAAGAAGTACAAAAATTACCTATGTTAACGTCCACCGAAGTAGTCCCTCATGATGCGCTCAAGGATCAGGTGGGCCGAAGAAGGGAAGAATACCAAATCACACAGCTTCTGTTCGGTGCATGCAAGGTACTGTGCCCGCGAGCCCTCGGAGTAGAGTTGCTCGCAGGGAAGAAGCTGCCCAGTAAGCAGCCTTCCCGACTCATCGGCACAGTGTGACTCGCTAGTCTTAACAAAAAAAACACAGCGCTCTCTTAGATAGAGTTATTTTCAAAAATGGAATTATCAATAGATAATCGCTAAGATGAGTGGAATGAATAGCACAAATCATACAAAAATGGCACAAAATCATGTATGATTTTGACAGTTAGATAAGTCGGAAAAATTTTCAAATATGAAAGAGGTAGGAAATTGTGAATATTTCGCGATTTTTGCAGGACTTTTACTTACATCAATAGACGAGCGATCCAAACACCGCACCTCCTCAGCCAGGGGAGCCGGCTGATCATAAATCTCCTCATGAGCTGGAGGAGCCTCCTCAACAGGGAGCACCAGCTCGCGGGGCACTTGCTCTCGGACCAGAGGGACTCACTGATCAGGGATCTCATCGCAAACAGGAAGGACCCAATGATCTCCCCTGATAACTGGAAGAACCGTCTGGTTGTAGACCTCCTCATGAGGGGGAGGCGGCTCATATAACTCTCCATACAGAGGAGGCTGATTGAACTCCTCCTCGACGGCTTGAAGAGCCGGCTGGTCGTGATCTCCTCCGACGACCGGGAGAGCCGGCTGGTCTCGCATCAAGAGTAAATCCCCGTCGGCTGGTATGGCCGGCGCAGCACCTCAAAACCACCGATAGATGTACATGTTAGACAGAAAGATTGGAATGGATATTCAATCACTATACAATTCTCGAAATCATTCGATTACACTAAGGACACACGTGCGCAAGAGAAATCATGACAGGAAATTTCTGCTGATCAGCGTGCTTGAAAGAGTGAAGCAAAACTAACGCCTCCACTGGACAGCACGTGCGAGTACTCATGGTGGGGGCCTATAACAAAAACAACTAGGAACCAAAACAACGATGAGGCCACCGAGTGGAATTTTCCAACAAATTGTATCCATTTAGAACCGGAGCGGTGCGATCACCGTCGTAAGAATTTGCGCTATGAGCTGATGACTCAGCCGCATGAAATAACGCCCTCGTATGCAATCACGCGAGAAATCAGAGGAAGATTTCTTTCCTTTCCTCGATATTGCTAGAGAGGAATTCTCAAAAAAAAATCGAACCCAAATAATCAAAGCAGAGTGGCAAAAAGCGAGATGTCAAATCTTGTGGTCCAAGCCTTGCGACAAAGTCAGAGCAGGACACGTGCGCGAAGAAATTAAGACGCACGAGTATATATCTACTGACAGGACGTGAATTTCGTATCCGTTCAAAGTCAAATCGATTACAGTACCATTCTATATCCTAAGCGGATGAATCCGTTTAGTTAGGGAAGTGATGGACAGAAAATACTGCAAAATCAGGCATGTGAAGAAGTAAAAGCAAAAGAAATTTACGCACACAGTCGAGAATTTCATAAATGATTAAATGCAGCACGAATAATACCAGACCGGGGTGGAATGTATAGTTCAAATGCTCAAGAGTTTGCACTTTTGCCTCGACAAATATTACTCTACATGAGGAAAATGTACAAATCTAAATCGGACGTAATATTCAAATTTCCCGATTTTCTCTTCTCAAAATTCCCACAAACAGAAGTTACTGGCTGTTTCAGTACTCTTCCTTCAATACAGGAGCCCTGAAGAATAATTGTAGTATTTGAGAGAGTGAAATTTGAGGGAATCCATAATTATAGAATACTCACATGTATTTCGCACATGAAATTAAAGGCTCTCCTCTTGGGGATGGAGTCTTTGCAACTCCACAGAGCAAGCACCGTGACCGTGTGTCACGAAGAGCACCCTCTTGAGATGTATAATATCTACGTTTCTAGATCCCAATACGCCAATATGCGATTCCTGCAGTTATTCTCTCGACAACATCACCGAAATTTTTTCGGTATGGGAGAATCTTTTTGAGCGTTCTAATTCGACTTTGACAATATGTAACAAGGAAATCTCCATCAATTTCTGGAGGAGTATCATCTGAAGAAACGTTCCGCTGGATGATTCTTTCGGCTATCCTCTTCAGCTAATTTTCCAATACGTCTCGTGGTAAACATCTGTCTTTCCAATTTTACGATCGAAAGAGGACTAGTGAGTCCAAGATATCAGCAACGAAGTGAGTTGTGATTTCCCGAATAATGACAAAAATCAGGTCGAGCGATTCCAACAATCCGCCCGCTGAGGCGAGAACGATAAATGCGATCGGGATGAGTTGCAATGAGTTCGCAAATGGATGAATGCACGCGAGGAGCAATATATTTTTGTTTTAAGGAATCAAGAGTTCTAGTTAATGCGAGTCGTTGGGTAGCGCAGAATGAACTGACAGTGATACGAACTCGAAGATCTGAAGATCCATCGTGTTTAGAGTTCGGATAGCGGGGAAGTGAAATGATAACGGCAACGGTGTCGAATTAGTAATTTTAATTGACACTTGAATTGGGATGCGCTCATTGCGCGAGCGCTACAACGCGGAGACGCGCGATGTGCACGGCAGAGAGGCATCCACGGAAGAG
>JAPYYZ010000465.1:0-20194 GCA_030522705.1 Eretmocerus eremicus
CTTCAGCTGTCATATCCATTTCGAATCATGTCGATAACTCGTCTAGGACTGGAGTTGCTAACTTTTGACACAAAAAAAATGCAAATCTCCCACTGTGCGGCACTAGTACATGATGAGGCTCAAAAGCCGTATATCGTGATCGGCGCCCACTGAGGGACTTATGTTCTAGGTCATATTAGCGCTATTGATAACCGATAAGCGCTAATGATAATTAATTATCACTGCATGAGGAGATGAAGAGATCGAATACTCGTTATGATGACCGGTATATGCTGCATGCATGCGTGTTAACACGCATGCTTGTGCGGCGTGAGCGCGTATATCTGCTGTGCGGGGCGAGCATGCGCACATGATACGACATGCTGTCAGAACCGAGCGGGAGCTGCGCTGGCTCCCGCCGATTCTGCTAGCACAGCGGACTCCCCGTTCTGACGCAGAACCCGGCGCGCTTCGTGCTGTCACATCTATCGCGAGCTGTAACAGACTTGAGTCGCTCTGTTGCAGCTCCGAGTGAAAAGACTGTGCCAGAACGGCGAACCTGGTTCTGCTGTCGCGAGCGCAGGTTTTTCAGTGCACAAAGAATGGCTCTCCATCATTGCAGGCGTGCCCCGGGACAGTATACTTGGACCATTCTTTTTCCTCATCCATTCGAACGACCTACCTACCTATCTCCTCTACTCCACCCACAAGATATTTGCAGATGATACATACGTCTATTTGCATATACGTACATAAACTAGCTGATAAAACTACCTCGATCACCAAAGATGCGCATGCAGTGGCTTGTTGGGCAGAAGACAATTATCTCCGTCTCAACATTCCAAAACATCCGCCATGATCCTTGGTAATGAGCTCTATACTACAGCCATCAACTTGGACACCATACCGCGCATCAATCTTGGTGGAACACCTCTTCCATACTCATCGCAAATGAAAATTCTTGGAACAACCATTACTCCAACCCTGACGTGTGCATGGCTCACTCTACTCTCTACGTGCGCTGAGTCGCGGACTCCTTCTTTCCCCCAGACAGCAGCTAGTTCAGAGTCTAGTCCTCCCTCATTTTGACATCTCCTCAGTTCTCCTTACCAGTCTCACTAAAGCTCAAGCTCTGAAGCTTCACAGACTTCTCAACTACTGCGTGCGTTTCGTTTATGGCAACATTCCCGTCAGAGAACATGTTACCTCTAGCCGTATCGCTTTAAATTGGCTGTCTTTTGAAAAACGTAGAGATTATTTGATTGGATCACTGACATTCGTGATCCTCAAGTTCAATTTCCCCGTCTATCTCAGACCAAGTGTCAGACTCGCAAAGAACCATCCTGGTCCAAGGCAATCCGAGCAAAGTACGAAAGGAAAATTCATCTACTCCGCACCCCGTGCAGGAGCTCTTAACCGATCCTTTGCAATCATTTCTGTTACGGACGCGCAGGTCTGGATCTCGGGAAAGAGGGTGCGATGTCTCTAATTTGCAGGCACTTAACTTGGAATAGGGAGTATGCACTGCGTATTTTCGGATCTGGATTCTTGGGGCGAGAGCCTTTTTGTAGGATCTTTGACTCGACAGAGGTGTGAATATTCGAAGAGGACAGGATCTTGGACCAGGATAAGGATCATTCGGGAATGGTTCACACGTATGCTATCTTGGCTCAAACCACATTGATGAAGTAGGGCATCAATAGTGGGACTCGATAGTAAACGTTTTTTATACGTGATAGTTTCTTCTCAGAAGAATGAGTGGATCAGGGCACTCATTCGATCTAAGAGAATCCTATCAAGGAATTGGCAGGAATTGGATGAAATGAGGTAATTTTATACATCCGCTATCGTGTCTCAAACCATCTTGATAGAGTAGGGCATCGATGATGGGCCTTAATAGTCGGATGTTTTATATGTGACAGTTTTCTCCCAAGAAGATATGTGGATTAGGGCACACATCTATCTCAAGAGAATCCTATCAAATATATCACGTTAATGAGAACCTTTCCGGTGGATTAGGGCACCTTCTAGGCCTAATTATACGTGATTTTATGAGGTGGAGTACACCCACAATAATTGAAGGGGAGTAGGGCCCTCCAATATATCATGAGTGATCTTTTATTTTGGGCAATATACTACGTATAACTATATACTGCAAGACCCTTCATGCATTTATGAGCCGAAGCTCTGCATTTAGAAATTCTTGCAGTAATAACTACACAGAGTGTATAGTGATCGAGCTTCTATTCGAGATTCCGATACAATCAAAGATTGATATTGGAATCCTGAGGACATCGACCCTTACTCTCTGGCAGTGAGATTGGAAACGAGAAAGCCCTTCTCGAGCCTGCCTTTAGTGTCTCTATTCATAGTCGGTCCTCAGGATTCCAGAACATTCGATAGATAATTAATTTTGATTCATTTCAATTATTCTTCTTCCGGGAACTGTACTGAAGAACCTCCATATACATCATCATTCACACTGGAGAATGCACTGAATTCGATATGCAGCACTCATAATAATTTAGTTTATTAATCATAATTTGGAATAGATAATCAAAGGATGATTTGATCGAACTCTGTAGAAGAAACTCTTGATTTGATGCAATACTCAGCTGTCTTGAAAATAACGTTAAGTCCAACGTAAAATCTGGAACTTTTCCATGATTTTAATCATTGATATCGTAGGCTAATCAAGTCTACGGGAAAATCTGTGAAAACCCCACATTTCATTATTTATTCCACAATGGGAATGAATTCTATGATTTCTACTAGAAATCTATGATTCCAACGAGTAATTCACATAGCCAAGATATAAAACCGATGCTTTGACTAATTAGGTATTCAAATCTAATTCCAAATCCAGGAAAAAGTTTTTATATATTATTTTACCGAATTTCAGAACTTTGTAAGATGAATGACTATATGAATGTGAATGATTTACTAAAAGTTATTATGTACTTGAAATAGCCCTTGAAAAGATCTATATGATGGCAGAAAGCGTTTTTTAGAATAATGTAGATTTGAACAATAATCCTGAATTGAAACTCATAGAATTTTTCCATGAAGCTATGTGTATGAGGAAATATATACATGTATGTAAATGTGTGAGTAATACCTCCTTCGCGTTAATGGAAGGATAATTATGGAAGTGACCTGATCGGCACCGAGACGCGCGTGAGCCATTCAAATTTAAAATGGAAGCATACTATAGCTTGAGAGCATGATTATTTACTCCAAAATAAATTTTGATTTTGGGGGGTTGGCACTCACATATCCGCCCGATTCCTCTACCAAACTCCCGAATTAGACATTGATGACACTCCCTTGAATAGACATTGATGACACTCCCTTGGAAATTATGAAACATAAACTGCGCAACGCACTAGCCAAAGCCAATCGGATAGGTTGGTTGCCACGTTCCAGGAGACAACAGCTGCCCCTCATACCTCCTTCTCTTTCTGCCTAACTTCTCCCTTCCTATCAGCTTCTGGAAATGGTACAGATTTTGCATAGAACTCACTCATTGACGCCTCACCCACATTTGAATGCGAAATGTTTGCCACAAATTGTACACTTCAAATTTTTTCGAATTGAATATTGGATTTATTTCCACAACATGTCATTTGATATTGTATTTGAATATTGATTCACCGTCATTTATATGTATTACCGCTTTTCGAGAAAATGATTTATTTTAAATCAAGCCTATGTATACTTTGCTTGTGAATTGTTCTAAGTTTTGCCATTGAGCAAATAAAAGGGTATCTTTTCTTTTCTTTCATGTTGGTCGATAAGGGTAATCTGCTCGCAGACGTAGTGACGGGTTGCGCTTCTGGGTTCGCACAGAGCACGGCGCCACACAGTGGGACATTTTGGAAAATCCCATTTCAAAATCAAATATTCCGAGAACAGTTGGAGGTACAGATTCGATTCTGGGCTAAAATTGGAGTTCTACTAGGCGCGTCCAGGAAAACTATGGGGAGACTCGAGAAACCCCCCCCCCCCATTTTCCTCGGAACTCCCGGAAAAGCGAGAAAGTTTTCAGCCTCATCGATAATCTCAGATTCAGAAGTTCTTGAGCGTTTCTTAAATCAAAATTGGACAATCCTCCTTGATTTTGATACCCGCTGAATCGCAATTCCAGGAACCCCAGCAACTTCTAAATCCAATAATTTCGAAAAAGCGGGCAATTCTCTTGTATTACCAGAACTTCCCGGGGAATGTGATGAGTTTTTCGAGTTTTCCTATAGTTTTCCTGTATGCGCCTTGAGTAGGATTTCAATTTAAGTCCAGAATCGAATTTGTACCTCCAACCGTTTTTGAGATATCTGATTTTGGAACAGGATTCTCCAAGATATCCCACTGAGCACCGTCTAAACCTCCCCGCTAATTGAGAAAACATCCACCATGTCATAACCAACCCACCGTGGAACCGTTTGCGCATTACTTCGGGGTGGGAGGCGCGTCACGTGCTACCGAAGCGTGTCTCTATGTATCTGCAGCTCTTCTTCTTTCTCTCTAAATCGTCCGGTGTTGATCACTCTCCAGGTCATCGGTGTTAGCTATGCAGCGCCTCTTGCCTAGCGCTGCAATTCCCGTTCGCGCTCTTCTTCTTGGGTGATCGCTGTCTTGATGGAGTCGGCGATCTCAACCAACGTCTCTTTACTGCGAAGCATGATTGGCACGAGGTTCTTAGATATCAGCTGGGTCCCGAGCCGAACCACGAGCCTCGCTCTCTCTGTTCTTGTCTCCTCGCACTGGAAGAGTGCGTGCTCCGCGTCATCCCAGTCGGCCCCACACATCTGGCAGACCGGGGTTTCCCTCTTCTGAAACCGCTCCAGGTACTCCCCGAAGCAGCCATGTCCGCTTATCGCCTGCGTCAGCCGATAGTCCAGCTCTCCATGGGGCCGATCGATCCACCTGGCTATGTCGGGGATCAGTCGGCTCGTCCAGCAACCCTTGGTTGATCTGCTCCACTCCTTCTGCCCCTCTTTCACTGTCTCCGCCCGTTCAACCTCTCGGATGAAGGCTTTTCGGGTCGTGTTGAGCTCTATGCCGTCGCTCTCAAGAGCTTATCGCCTTTCCCATATTTGCCCTCTCTCAGCGACTAGCAGGCAAATTGGTGGAGTACCTGCCATAACGCACGCTGCGTCATAGGATACGGTGCAGTAGGCGCTGATCGTCCGGAGCGCGAGACGCCGCTGGTTTGGGCCTAGTTTCCCATCGATCAGGGCATCACTGGCTATTTTGCCCCAGATGACGGCACCGTAGAGCATGATAGAGTAGCTCACGGTGCTGAGTAGAGCTCTTCTGTTCGGCTCCGGCCCTCCGATGTTCGGCATGAGCCGCTGAAGAGCACTGCCTACCTTGTCTGCTTTTAGCGCAGCTCGCTCCAGCTGGGCCTTGGAGCTCTTCTCATCGTCGAATTACACCCCCAGGTACTTGAGTTCCCTTTCCAAAGGGATCTCGTGCCCGTTGATGGTGAACACGGGCACCTGGTAGCTCCTCCTCTTTGTAACTAGCATTTGCGTTTGGCCAACTCAAGGTGGTTTTCGGGGAACCACTGGCCAACACGGTAGAGTGCCTCGTTGCCAATACACTCGACTTCTCACGCAGTTTTGGTGACAACAGCTAATGCTGCGTCGTCCGCAAACCCAACCAGTTCTGCCCCGTCCGGGAGGTTCAGAGCGAGGAAGTCGTCATACTGTGTATTCCACTCAAATGGGCCAGAGACTGAGCCTTGGGCGATGCCCGCAGACAGCTCCAGCTCGATGCGTCCTCCGTCGGTGTTGCAGATGACCACGCGATCTCGCAGTCCATCGCTGACGACCGCCAGCAAGTAGGGTTGTGCTCTTCCGTCCACGGACTCGTAGATACGCTCCTAGCTTGCCGTGTTGAACGCGTTCTTATTATTCAGGGCAATGATGGCACAAAACCCCCCTCCTGGTTGGGGTGCCATCTTGAGTGAAGATTGCACCCTATCTTGCACGCACTTGACCGCAAGAAGTGTGTTGCGCCCCTTTCGGAAAGATGAAAGGGTACCTATCTATCTATCTATCTCTCTATGATTTGCCAGCTACCTCAAAAGCCGTACACAGTCTGAGCGCCTTGACGACGGATCCCATGAAAGCTGGATGGATAATGATGCATGTGTACCCCGAGGCAGCGTTCTTGGACCATTGTTGTTCCTAATCTGCATCAATGACATCCCTCAAGTCCATCATGCTCTACACATTATATACGCTGACGACACAGGGATTCTCATACATGCCCATCCCAATGACATCGACCGCAAGGTCGCTCTCATCAATCAGGATGCCAACGGAATTGCACGGTAGCTACACGACAATGGTCTACGCCTGAACGAGGAGAAGACAGAAGCCATCATAATTGGTAGTGAGAAGTACGTCGCTTCGATTGATCTGAAAACCGCCCCACCAATCGGCATCAACGGCAAAATTATTCCGTACGTTGATCAGATCAAACTGTTGGGCATGATCATATCCTCTACGTTGAACTGGAAAGCGCAAATTAATTAATTTTCCAAAGAAGTACATGGCTCACTATACTCCTCGCGCGTGCTGGGTCGTACCCGTCCCCACTCTCTCAAACGACAACTCACGTTGAGTCTGGCATTGCCTCATTTCAATAACGGCGCAGTCCTTCGTACTGGGCTAGACAGAGATCAGGATCTCAAGCTTCACAGGCTCCTTAATTCTTGCGTACGGTATGCAAGTGGTTTTATTCCATGGCGAGCTCATGTCACGCCTTATCGTATTGCTCTCAGATAGCTCTCAGTTGTTCGTCGCCGCGAATGCCTCATCGGCTCGCTTGCCTTCTCCATAGTTCACCATAATTTGCCGTCATTCCTTCGCTTACGTTTCTTCTTTACTGCCGATGATGTGAATTTGCGTCAGTCTGACAAAAACGAGAAAGCCTCCCTCACATATGAGTTTCCCCGCACCGAAGCTCTCAACCAATCGTTCACGTACGTGGCCGCGAAGCTCATCAACTCTTTTCCGGATGTTGATTTTGTAGATCAGACACCTGACGCTTTCAAACGTCCTCTCCTTCAAGTTCTACTTGATCGCGACGGAGAAGATTGGTTCAATCGCGCCAAGAGCGAGCATCTCGATCCGGTTCCTCCATCCCTTACTCACTTGATTCAACTCCCTGGGCACGTAAAAGGAACCGTGAATTCCCTGGATTCAACTCGTATTCGAATCATTTGAATAATCACCCTGGTAATTCTCTTGTATATTCTTCGATACCACTGAAATTCATCGATTATGTATTATTGATATTATCGTTACGAACTTGCCTTTCCTTTTGTATCTCAAACGGGGCAAATAAGGCTTGCCCTCCGCCCACAATAAACTCTAATCAATTGATCAATCAATCTCTCTGTGCCCCAAGGCTCTATTTTAGGACCTCTCTTATTTTCTATCTTCTTCAATGACTCGCCCAAAGTACTGCAATACTCTCGACATATGATATAGGCCGACGATACACAAATCCACAAGAGCTATTGTCGACGCGATATTCACCAGGCCCTGAAACTTGTTGATAGAGACGCAAATGCGATCAACGCATGGGCCATTGCCAACGGCCTGTGCCTAAACCCCAAGAAAACTAAAGTAATGGTCCTTGGCAGCTCCGAAATTCTGCGTCTTCTAGAGCATGGTCCCCTACTACGCGTAGAAATCGATGGCACACCTGCAGATTCCGTATCTGAGGCCAAAAACCTAGACATATGGATCACATCGGACTTTGATTGGGGTAAGCAGGTATCGCAATCTGTCAACGCGTGTTCGGGTCCTTATGCCAGCTACGACCTCATCAGCATGCTCTCTCATTCTCATCACGTAAGTCCTTGGTTCAGTCGCTAGTTCTTCCATTCTTCGATCATGCCTGCCTCATATATCATGATCCGTCTGAGGAACAGAACACTCCCCTGCAACGCGCTCAGAACGCTTGCACACGTTTCGTGTTCGGTAATATCTCATGGCAAGATCATGTCACTCCCTACCAGAACAGATTAGGGTGGCTACCTGTCAAAGTCCCGCAAGAATATTTCCTGGCCAGTTTATTGTTCGAAATTCTTAAGTACCGCATGCCAGTATACCTATGGAAAGATATCATCGGAGTATGCAATACTAGCTTGCACAGATCTGAGCGGTTGCACACTGGCGATTTGGTAGTTCCCAAATGGCGCACAGTTCCTCATCAAAACTCATTTCATATCTCAACTTCGTATTACTGGAACAAACTGTCGCGCTGCATCACTAGTCTCCCACGCACTACTTCATTGAGATCCCTTTAAACGTTCATCCTGCGCCACATCCTCAGTAATTCTGTCTGATCGATCCTGAGCCAATTTCTCTACGCTGATTCCACTACTACTTGTTTGGCCCTGTTCGTAGTCCAATATTTCATGTGTGTGTTGAGGTCTATACTGGGTTTGTGTACCCTACTTTGTTGAACTATGCACTTGCGACGTATGTCCATACAATGTCCCCACGTGTGTTGGATCTCGCGTACGCGAGTCTTGAAATGGGCACACTCATGCGAGAATTCTCCGAGCCCGAGGCACCATCGAATCTCTTGCTTACGCAAGTTTGAGACTCGGCTCACGAGGATTCGTAACGTTGGTTGTTGGGTACGTAAATTGTTGGGTTGGCTCGCGTACGCGAGGGTCTTCCGCGGCCAAGGCACGGTTGGCTCCTACGTGAGCGAATTTTTAAATCGGCTTGCGAACGTTAGAATTTCCCGGGGCCGAGACAGCATTGAGTCTCTCGCCTACGTGAGATCGAGAATTGGCTCGGGTACGTTAGGGTCATCCGCGTCCGAGGCATGGTTGGGTTTTGCGTGAGCGTAGGTTTTTTGGTTTTGAAGACGTTCCCCTTACAGTACACTAACGACTGATACATTTTGTGATGTAGCTGTAAGGAGTCTTGAGCTCTCGTGCTTTTCAGATTTTGGTATTTCCAAAATCGCGTATGCAAGAGACTCAATTTCATCTCGGCCTCAGGAAATTCTTGCGCGCATGAACTTATTCAATGACTCGCGTACGCGAGATCCAACACTGCCCTGGCCGCGGAGAATCCTCGCATACGCAAGCCAAATGAAGAACTCATGTCTGCAAAATCCAGAATTCCCTCGGCCTCGGGAAATCCTAGCTCACGTGAGCCGATCTGGAAACTCGCTCACGCCAAACCCACCTTGACTCGGCTGGGGAGGACCGATTCGACAATTCGCGTACGCGAGACCTGAAGTTGAAAATCTTCACGTACGTGAGCCGGTGTACGAACTCGCGTATGCAAGAGACTCAATTCTGCCTCGACCGCGAGAAATTCTTGCGGGCGCGTGCCCATTCCAAAATTCGCGTACAGAAGATCCAACGCTGCTCTGGCTGCGGATGAACCTCGCGTATGCGAACCATTTCCAAGACTCGTGTGCGCTGAACCCAAAGTTCCCTAGGCCTCGGAAAATCCTAGCTAACGCAAGCCGAATTAAAAACTCGCTTACGCAGAACCCAACCTTGCCCCAGCTGCAGAAGAGCCTCGCGTGAGCGAGCTGATTCGACAATTCGCGTACGTGAGACCAAAAGTTAAAAATCCTCACGCTCGTGAGCCAGTGTCCGAACTCGCGTACGCAAAAGACTCAATTTTGCCTCGACCGCGAGGAATGCTCGCGTGCGCGTGCCCATTCCAAAATTTGCGTACGCGAGATCCAACGCTGCTCTGGCTACGGATGAACCTCGCGTATGCGAGCCGAATCCAAGACTCGTGTACGCTGAACCCAAAGTTCCCTCGGCCTCGGAAAATTCTAGCTCATGCAAGCCGAAATGGAAACTCGCTCACGCAAAACGGCCCTTGACTTGGCTGCAGAAAGCCCTTGCTTACGCGAATCAATTCAAAAACTCGCTCACGCAAAACCCAACCTCGCCCCAGCTGCGGAAGAGCCTCGCGTAAGCGAGCCGATTCGACAATTCGCGTACGCGAGACCAAAAGTTCCCAAATCCTCGCGTACGTGAGCCGGTGTCGGAACTCGCGTATGCGAGAGACTCAATTTTGCCTCCACCGCGGGAAATCCTTGCGTGCACGTGCCCATTCCAAGATTCGCGCACGTGAGATCCATTGCTGCTCCGGCTGCGGATAACCCTCGCATATGCGAACCGAATCCAAGACTTGTGTACGCGAGACCCAAAGTTCCCTCGGCCTCGGAAAATCCTAGCTAACGCGAGACGAATTTAAAACTCGATAACGCGAAACCTAACTTGAAGCGGCTGCGGAATAGCCTCGCGCACGGGAGCCCATTCCCGAACTCGCGTACCCCTCTCGCGTACGAGTGAGTCTCTCACTCAATGGTGCCTCCGCCATGGGGAATTTCCCCGTGCCCGAGCCGATATCGAGACTCGCGTATGCGAGATCAATCACTGCTCTGGCGACAGAGAACCCTCACGTACCAGAGCCGAATGAGAAACTCGTGTGCGGGAAACCCGTAGTTCTCTCGTTCTCGGAAAATTCTAGTGTGCGCGAGTTGAATTGAAAACTCGCTCTCGCAGGAACCCAATCTTGCCTGTACGCTCGCCAATCCAAACATTCACGTTCGGGTGCGGGAATGTTTAGATTGGCGAGCGTACGCGAGCCGATTCCCGAACTCGCTCACGTGAGAGACTCGATGGTGCCCCGGGTCTGGGAAATTCTCGCGTGGGCGAGACCATTTCAAAGCTCGCGTATGCGAGATCCAACACTGCTCTGGCCGCGGAGAACCCTCGTGTACGCGAGCCAAATGAGGAACTCGTGTATGCGGAACTCAAAATCCCTCGGCCTTGGAAAATCCTAGCTGCCACGAGCCGAATTGAAAATTCGCTTACGCGAAACCCACCTTGACTCGGCTGCGGGAGATCTTTGCGTCTCTCGCAGCCGTACTCACTCTACTCTAGGATTGGTGGGCGAGATTGAAACTTGGGAAATGAGAATCACTCATCTGAATTAAGTGTTTGCTAGTAGCCCATGGAGAGTCACTCGAGGCAGGATTAATGGTAAGAAATGAGTATCACTGCTCCGCAGATGGTGACCGTCGATATTACTGCCTGACCGGAATCTCCGCCCCAAATGCAGAACGGGTCAAGGAGCCAGTCGACCTCGAGGATGCTCGCGACCTCCAGGCACCGGCAACCAAAGCGAGCCTCATGCTTAGACCGCGAAAGTAGTTTGTACCCTCGGTGGAGCACAGGCCCGAGCGCACGGCCACACACACGTAAGGCAAAACTGAGGGGACCCAGGACTACTCCACGTTCACGCCAGGTCGCCGGAGATGATCGAAACTGCATAATGTCCTGAGTTTCGATGCGGCACCGAGAGCCACATAACCTCGAACGCATATTCGTCAAGTGTCATGCTCGGTTTTTTGGGCGAGACGCTTATAACGCTTTGGCGAGACGCGTATGACGCTGCATGATGCCTCCGCGAGACGCACATTACGCTGCCAGGCGTCATAGATGACGCATTTTTTAATAATTTCGCAATTGCAGGTACAAATCGGTCAAGCCCGTACAAATTTCCTCAATATTTTCCCCGGGCAGTTGATTTTGCAAATTACATCGCCAATTTTGCTGGTAATGAACTCAAGAATCAAGCTGTGTATACTTTAGATTCAATATCGCCACTACGTGTTGTAGCTGGTCCTGATTATCATGGATTTAAGGGGAGAACCCATCCGCTCTGAATTGGAATGAATTGCAGACGTTATATCGAAGGTGTTCACATTTTCCTAATACATTTGTTGAATAGGAGAAACTGGTCTTACTTGTAGCTCTTTATTAGGACACGACTCCTCGTAAATGTTGAGAACATGAGAAAGAGATCTTTGAGAGGCTAGCTTCCAGTTCACAAGTCATTTTCTCAACATCATATGCCCATTGCACCACGACTAGACGACACTGATTCTAACTCGCGACAGTTCCGAATTCCACACGATTAGAGCTTTTCAGGGTGGGTATAACAGTGTTTAAAAAGGGAATCGGCTTCGAGCCGATCAACTCAATACTCCTACGAACAGCTCACACGTACAATTATATTCAATATCCTCAGATACTAGATTCAATATTGCGCGTCACGCGTGCGGATGTGTACAGAATGTAAATGTGAATGACCTTTCTCAGAGTTCAATGCAACTGTTGATTGCGCAAGTATCTCCAATGTCTCTATGTGATAACACACGGAGTATCTCTCGACGAATACACATGTAACGGAGTGATATGTGAGTGGAGTAGATAACTGTGGAAATATAACGAGATCCCGCGCCGTATTCGAATCACCGTTCAATCATGGTCACTCAGCTGGCAGCATTATTCATATCCCACATAAATGAATAGAAAATACCTGCGCCTCGAATGAATACCCGAATTCTATCAACATTAACTCCACGAGCTGTCATCATGTCAAAACTCGCTCGCCACCAAAACATCACCAACGCACCCGCATCGAGCAAGGCCCAACTGATCCCAACGGAGAGAAGGCTCGAGAGGACGCCAAGGGCCAGAGCAGCGCCGCTCGTCAGAGCCACTCGAGCTGGCCGCGCGTACATGCCTAATTTCAAGCGCTTCTCGCCTATCTGATTGTGTAGAATCTTTGCATCTTTTGCATCTACAATTTATGCTCTTTCAGTTATTATATGATTGTGTAGACAGCTCATCCGCCCTTCACCCTACTCACTTCGGCGAACCATGGTAAATTTAAGCATGAACTCATCCTTCTACGCATGGTCCTGTCGAGATGAACTCATTCATCTCACCCGAGTCCAATCAAATGATGAAGTGTCGTCATCTGCAATACCCCTAGAAGTCAGGATGTAATACATGTACACGATCCCATTCATATCGAAAAAAGCGTAGAACGAAATGCAGTATATATTGACTCTTACATTTTTCTCTATTCAGATAATGTGAAGCTGAGTCGATGGACGGGGCACGCGCAGTTTTCTTCCGGAAACTCACAGTATGGATACTGTTTCTCAATAGTTGTCAACTCCGATTACTATTGTTGACGGAAACTCCGTGACATGCCTGTCTGGTATCCATATCTTCGAATTGGTTGTGATCTCATTCACAACTCGACGCCAGTTTGCCAATTCCTGGCGGTAAACTGAAGGTGAAGAAGTTCCCTCGAGGAGTAGAGCAAAGAAGAGAGGAAAAAACTTGTGTTCAGGAGTCGCGAGATTTTTTGGTCAAGGATTGTTCGTACATCTTGCTCTTGAGCTTCTTCCCGTTGCAGTTCAAGATAATTCCAACTCCTCTGTCGCAGGATGAGAGCTCCTCTTTTTGATGCATTGGTTTTTCTGACCACAAGTTCCCCTCTCTCCGCCTTCTCCCTCATCTTGGGAAATATTTCGAATTTTGGGGGGATGGAAAACTTTTTCATCTCCGGTTACCTTTCAGGAATCGGCGAACAGGCGGGAAATTCCGTACACGGTCACAACTAACTCGGAGATACGAATGCCAGACCGTCACACATCGGATTTTTCATCAACAATAGCAATCGAAGTTGACAATTGAGAGCCTGTGTGGAAAAAGGGCCTAAAAGCTGGTTGGGCCCTTTTTCCGCCTCTCGCTCTTTGAGTCCTCTGACCTATGATCTATCACCCCATGAAAAAATTTATTCCACAAACTTTGGCAACCACAAGGAATAAAGAAGGGCTTCCGAGCGCACTAAGATCTGATTACACCGAATATTCGCTTGGAGAGTTAACGTGATACGCCCATATATAAATATACTCGGTCGGTAATGTTCATAGGTGTATCTTGGAACAGGGAGCCTAGACCCCTCGGCATATCTATGGACTAGCCCCCCTGGTATACCTCATTCCTCACCGATACCAGATGATTCACACAGTTCTGGCCAGATCCGTGATCCGCTAGGTTGGCCCTATACTTGTAAGATGAAACCAGATTCAGCTGAAGCGAAAATTTTGGCGACTAAACAGTGATTTTTGTTTACTGTGCATCGGTCGTCCATGCATGCCCTGCTGAGGTTTCTGACTTTCCCGAAATAGGTTCCCTGAGGGAGTTATTCGACAATGTCGGAAGTTATAGTATCATTCCTGGTAGAAAATTCATGGACTCTTATGTGAGCCATATACGAAGTGCATGACTCATTTAGCTCCCTCTTAGGAACCCTTTGAGGGATGAATGTAATTTTCAATGAGAAACGATGCATTAGGATGTCATTGGTGATTTCATCAGATCCCAGGTCTTTAATTGAACAACCCATTTGGTGGAGAGCCTTCTCAACTTCCCTCGATGTTGATTATGGACAAACTCCTCAATTTTGAATGAATTATCACCAAAATCCTCACAAAGTCAGGATTTCTGTATGCTTTCCAGGTCTATGCCATGGATGTACTCGTGAGCACGGGCGAAGGAGTAGGACGAGAACAAGATACAAGAGTCTCAATTTTCAAGAGAACGGATGAGACATATCAACTCAAACTGAAAGCATCGAGGATGTTTTACTCAGAGGTTACTCATAAACATGGAACAATGCCTTTCAATTTGCGATCCTTCGATGATGAAAAAAAAGCCAAAATGGCAGTGATTGAATGCGTCAATCATAAGTTGATCGAACCTTTCCAGGTATACACTTTGCTTCAATAATCTCTAGGGGCGAATCGCGTATCCGCAATTTTTTGAAGGGAGATATAATCCCAATTCCGCACTCTGGCCAGGGGGATCTTTGGGGGCTGGAGTTTCACATAATCTTTTCGCATCATTCTCTTTGATGCGGAAACGATCATTTCATGCATTCTCCGAGAAAACCGACCATTGCAACACTGAATGTCGGTGGTTTATCACAGAGGGATTCCACACCAATTCCGGGTCGTTTCTGCTACTATATGTTGAAAATTCCCGAAGTATTTCTCTCAGTTTGAGGTATTGCAAGAAGATATTTCCCACTTCAATCTTGAAACTGGGGCGATGACATGAATCTTGAGATATATCAATGAATTTTGAGCGATTCCTAACGACTGATATCCGAAAAATTAACACATAGATCACGCAATCGCATAACTTCTTTATGGGGAGAGTATATCCCAATGAGTCGTGTACACACACAAGAGAAGCAAGTTCAATTCTCCTGTATTGTTATGTCTCAGACTAACTTGTGAGCATGAAAATGTGTTGATTCTGGAACAAAAATCTAGGAATAGATCCCAGAGTGTGATGTTCAGAATGACGATGTACGTCTACGGTCCTGTCAAAGGTGTGTACGGAACACTTCTTCTCAAAACGGTTCTGGCAGTTTGAATAAACTATCGCATTCCTTCTGTAATCTTCCAAAGGAGCTGAACAATATCCACTCATGACAACTTTCTTTGTTATTGTGAATAGTCGAAGTATATACCTAGGAGGACCAGTTTAAAAACAGTATGAGCTATCACGAATCTCTGGTATGACTCTGCAAATGAGTGGTCTCAATATTTACTGATCAGAAAACGTAAGGAGGGGGGGGGGATTCTATCGTGCTTCTCGGAGATCTCCCGGCGAATCTTGTAGAGGTAACTTTCGTCAGGTTCAGAGCCCTATTAGCTGAGATTGCTTGGGGCCATATAGACTCAATCATAATCTTGAGCAATGATGATGGATCTCTCGTAAATGCATTTGAGTACGTGATGCCAACCATCGTGATACCTTCTCCAAGAGATACCTGTAATCAGCATCATTGAGAGACGTAAAATTAGGAGATGTTGCAGTCAGATGCTGATGTAGCCTCCGGAGAGGATCGAGAGAAATGCCATATTTGCTCGAAAAAAATTGAAATCACTGAATGACCGAATGATAGTTTGAGCTGAGACGGCAGCGTTAATGGAATTTCTTCTTATAGTAACTCTAAAAGCTTATCCCAAAGATGAATACATGCCAATTCGATCTTGCTGCAGTTATTTCAAGTGCATTTTCGGGTAGCTGTTTACCTCGTAAAGCTTTTTGTCTTATACCGTCCTCTATTGTATAGTCATGTCGAACTTCTCAACATCTCCCTTACCTTTATCACCTGCAAATCAAAGCGAGAAAATTAATTCGGAAGAAATGAACGATTTGACACGAGAAATGATCATTCATCCGAGATTTAAATCACCTTGAATATTCCTACGATTGATGAATCTTCGAGTTTGAAAGAGATTAGGTATTCCGTCTTTGATAACTTTCTCATCTTCATCTGGATTTTGATCAGGATGATTTATGTCTCACAGCTATGCAACCTCTATTCGACCATCATGTGCTTCTCGTGCAACGTTTGTCACCAGTGAACGATGTGGCTCACATGTTTCAAATAAAAATGTCTACCAACCGGCTGGCTTTTGCTCGATTTTTTTTCATTCAAATAGCAAAGAAGTTATCAAAAAGAATTAAAATATCCCACTAGGCTATTTTTTTCAAGTCCAAAAGATGATTTTTCCATCATAATCATATGCATATCCCAACGTTTTTTTTTCGATTTTCACACGAGCGCGATTTCAATTCCACGAGATTCTGTATATACTCATTTTGCTGCCAATCTTATAGAATATTCCGAAAGGAATTGAAGAGGGGCAGGAAAGAGGATCCCGCAATTGAACGACTCGAATCAGGGGAGTTAGATCACTTCCCTAAAATATGGTGAGTCTGTCGCATCATTGTCTCTTTAGCTCGGCGTGACACCGACACGGATATCCATATGAGAAGATCGATTATCTTTTTAATCTCTCTCTGGGATAGCCTTTTGGATAACCAACAGAATGACTACACGGCACAGATTGAATTTACGCTCGCGTCAAAAACTATCACGATTTCAACCGAAAATCCTCAAAACTGGGATATAAATATGATTACAATGGGCGTATCGGATTTTGAACCTCATAAAGCGGCCTCGTGGAGGATTTTAAGTCTTTTCGATAACTCCTTTGCCGGTTGAATGAAAACAGATCCAACAAAAACCAGCCGGGTAGTAGACATTTTCATTTGAAACATTTAAGCCACACTATAAGTGGGGGCTAAAAGACTCTGTTGATTCCCGTTGACTTCCTGTTCAGCGAGCTCTGCGTCACTTTCACGTGGTTCTTGATCTTCCGTTGCAACCGTACAACCATTGCGACGAGGAGTGCTGGAATTCACTTCATTCGAGGTCCCTGACGTTCCAGCTTCCCAAATTCGACCTGTAACGCGACAGCCTGATTCGCCACCGGATCTTTGGCGAAGCTTCCAAATGTCCATCAGCTGTTCGCTCAAACGCTTGGCGGGGCTCCAGATCAAATCCGGATTCCTCAAAAATGCTTCGAATACGCTTCAACACAGGTCGGGGATGGCTGCGGATGCTAGTTAAGTAGTCGGTAACAGTATTCATAAAAGTGATATTTCTTATAATTATACCCAGGCAGTAGATATATCTGCATACACAAAATCATGCAGAGCATGTTAATCCTACTGCTGTGCATGATCACAAAAATTATTACTCTTATGGATAATGTTACTGACGACTTAACTAGCATCCGTAGCCATCCCCGACCTGTACTGAGGCCTATTCGAAGCATTTTTGAGAAATCTGAATTTGATCTGGAGCACCGCCAAGCGTTTGAGCGAACAGCTAATGGACATTTAGAAGCTTCGCCAAAGATACGGTGGTGGCGCAGGCTGTCGCGTCACAGGTCAAAATAAACGTAAAGTTTCGATCCGATTTGGATAAAGAACTTGAAGATTTTATCAAGGTTGGATCAAGAATACAGACGCCTACTTGATCAAGTTTGATGTTTTTACTTGATGTTTCTGGGGTTCTCAAAATCTCAGCCGAGTGAAACAACCTCAACTTAAAACTTCATGCGACGATAGCATAATTTTTAATGTTGAATAAGCACTGATTCTTCTAAAAGCGAGCAAGGCTCAAATCTTGAAATACAATCAACTAAGTCATCGAAATCTGCACAAGTTGTAGAATCAACTTTTCCGAAACTTTCATTCTTCTGAATAATCATAACACATTTTCATCGTACAGCGATCACGATTCTCCTCTACTTCTCTTCAATTTTAAAATGAAGTTATTGAAAATATGGATTCATGGAATATGAGTAGGAAATTGATTTGATTTCATAATGAATGTTAGAATGTTCATACAACTACTTTTTATTGAGGTATATAACTGAATTTATCGGCCTTTCCGGCTAATTTCGTTTAATAGGCAACGTTTCGAATTCGATTTTGAAATACAACCCTCTTCAGGCTAAAATTAAACATTTTTCGTCTTATGAAAACAATCTCTTAGTATCGATAATATAAGTCTATGAAGTTTTTACCCAATTAATAGAAGAATCACATTTCACCCAGAATTTTGGGTTCGTTCAATTGCATTTGTATATTATACGAGTGCAATTGAACGAATTTTCAATCTAGAATATCTTAAACATAACTTCTTGATATTCCATTTAGTTCGTTTTTGATGCGAGAATCAGAATGTCAGGCCTGACCAAAGACTTATTAAAAATCCAGATAATTCTGAATATTTCACAGCTAACAATCAAGAAGAAAAGACTCAAGACTCAGCGACTCCAAAGACTCAGCTCAAGTCTAGACCATCGAGCCACTCTACTTCAAATCCACCACCGAATCCAGAGACTCCAACTAGATCAGGGACTCAAAAAGATTCAAGACAAAGACATGCTCCTCCTTCCATCAATCTAGATCCTATCAAACTCTCTGCAGACTTTGTCCCTTTGTTCGTGAACGCTGTGAAGATTTTCGCAAAGACGACAACCCAGCTCCAAGGATCTGTAGGTGTTGTTGAAAACGCTGCAGACAAGATGCTTGAGAGTCAAATATTGAATCTAGAAACTGAGAGGATCAAGCTACGAAGGGCTGAGCTTGAGAAGGAGACTGAAGAGCTACGGAGAGTCGATAACATGCGACGTGAGAATCAACACAATAGTGAGTCTCAAGAATCTCGATTCAATGAAAATGGCGTTTCCGAGATTCGTCACAGATGTGACGAAAAGAAGCATAGAGCCGATCCTAACTGCCCTCTCCAAGGTACAAATACCTGGTTTCATTACCTGTGTCAAACTGTGCACAAAGAGACTGGTCCGTGCTCTCAACGTCGGGATGATAAGAATCAATCTACTTCTACATTCAATAAAACATTTGGCTCAAAGAATCGAAACGAGAATTCGAAAGATAAGAATGAGCAAAAGAAAGAATTTGGAGTTAATAATCGAGGGAGAATAGATAAGACGGTCGATCCGAAAAAGAACACGAATCAGAAGAGTCTCATACGAGCTGCTCAAGCTGTTCTAGAGTCAAATGAAGACAATGAAATGCAATGCGATAGTCAAGGTGAGAATGAATTTTGTTCTGAATCATGTCGTGATCGAGAATATATGGACTTCATTGCAGATTCTGGTGCAACTGATCATATCGTCAATCGATCACTGATTCTTTCGAATTTCAAACGAGTCGAGAATGGAATCATAAGAAGTGCTCACAAGAATGAAATTGCGAATCTAGTTATAGATGGTGAAAGAGATCTTATTTTGAAAAATGATACATCTGATGAAAAATTGATTCGACTCTCAAATGTTATCGTTGCAAAAGATCTTTCTGGAAATTTACTTTCATTAAGAAAGTTAGCTGATTCGGGATTCTCAATCTACTTAGATGATAAAATTTTTAGAGTTTATGATGAATTTACGAATCGAACACTTTTTGAAGGCATATATGAAAAGCCAAATTGGATTATTCAATTTGAAGTAAAGAAAAATTAATCTTGCAATCAGAGCAAGTTCACTCCTGAGAATTACTCTTGTAATGCCAGACTAGTTTCTCAGCCTGAATTCCCAGAACAATCAGAAACGAACCTTGATAATGGAGAGTCCTTAACTCCGGAGGGAGCATTCCATGAATTAAATAGTACTGATTTTCTGATTGGGGAAGAGAAAATTGTAGAGGGAACACAGGACAATCAGCAGGATTTAGTTGTTTCTACGAATCGATTCAATAAGAGTCCATTCGAAAAACTTCTTGTAAGTCCTGATCACTCGATATCTGTAATAGGTGCAAACGAATCGATAAATAAGAATCTAGGAATCCAAAAATCAAGAATCCGAAAATTTGAGTCAAGGCCAATTATGGCATGCGAGATTGGGACATGCATCACTTGGATATCTCAGGATGCTCCAAAAGAGAGTC
>JAPYYZ010000466.1:0-21670 GCA_030522705.1 Eretmocerus eremicus
TCATGTGTTACAAGGGAAGCACCAGCCTTGCGGGTCATGGATTTTTATTAAACTTTGGGATTTTGTTCTTGGTGCCAAATCATTCGACACGTGTGTCGGCGTTTTTCAGAATGCGGCTTTCTTTTTGAGTTATAGTACGTCAAAACACGCAGATTTTTTAATATTTCACCCTGTTTTTAATGGAAAATTGACCATACTTCGCCACAGCTTTCTCGCAGGTTTTCATCACATTTTTTTGTGATGATCAACTTCTGAAGTGTTTCCAATTGTGATGAATCGGGGGATGATGTAGTAGTGCAGGCCTTTGAATTACATACGCCGTGAGAATCCTTGTTAAATAAAGTATATTGGTGACTAGATACAGAGAAAGTTTAGTGTATATCGCTCGAGTGTGCGGATGCTACTACTATTCAGAACTCGCGATCCAGTGAGCAGCAGCGCCCTAAACTAACCTTGAATCTTGAATCGAGTATATCCACACTTCGAGCACCAAGTCGGACACTTATTATTTTCACTCGACACACTTCACTTGCGGAAGATTGCATAATCTCGAATTTTTCGCCTCTTGGTCAATCTGACAAATGATGATCTGGAACGGATGCTCAGGAGAAAAGAAACCTTAGGGCGGACAAAGATTGCGATACCCAGGGAGGTTGATGAAGAGATAAAATCGATGAAATTCCTGATGGGTCTGGCGAGAAATCCCAATGAATGACCTTTGATGATTGTGCACGGCGAGCTTTTTCGATGGATGCCCAAATCCAGATTCCCGTGCTATGAGTTGTTTTGATGAGCCTCAAAACTCATTGAGATGTGAAGACGGCGAGAAATTCTGACGAATGCCAAAATCATCCACACCTTGAAGAAAGCACAGATATACTCAACATTCACAGGTAACTTTGTTTCATAGGAGAGGCCACTGAGACGGGATACCAGCTGATGGACTGAACAGCTTGGCACGGCTGCGCATCTGGTTGCCGGCATGGTGCTATGCTACCGATGTAATGGCCAGCCGCGCCAATGATGTAAACAAACCGAACACTCCCATACCATATTTCGTTCCCCCCCAATGAAACCAGCACCATCAAGACTAATCAAGAAGGATGCGAAGTTGTGGATGGAGAGTAACACTCACACCCTTGCAACTCAAACGTCGCGATCACTGTATGAGGAGTGCACGAGAACCGAACACGGCAAAAGATGTCCTTGTCGGCGCCCTTTGTTTAGGTCGATACCCAATATGGTTGGTGGTTGACGCATTTAAATGATCATATAGCGCGACCAACTTGACACGGGACAATAACACACTTTACACAGTGACAAGAAACGTGTGAGTGCACACCCGACGAGCACACTAGCGAATTGTAGCCTTGCTCGCTCTGTATCACCATTATGTCACTGGACTAATACACACACATCACTACTGCACTGTGAGCTGCTCGAAATCGGTCGAAGCGTCGACAACTGCACTGCTCCGATGATGTTGCCACTGCTGTTATCCGGCTTTCGAAGGACCAAATGTTGCGAATTGCGATGAATCGTGGGATGATGTGGTACTACAGGTCTTTAAGTTACATACGCCGAAGAATCCTTGATATACAACGTGTATTGACGACTAGATGTTTCCATTATTCTATCTTTAGAGAGTTCCCCAAGCCGTGGATAAGTATACTTTACCCGGTAAATATGAAAAGAGTTTACAATAAAGCTGTCAAAAGGTATGACTTATTTTTCATTGAAATTAGTGAGAAATGGCTAAAAATCAGCATGTTTTGCCATGCTATAACTCAAAAAGGAGGACGCATTTTGAAAAAGGCCGAGACACGCGTCGAATGGTTTGGCACCAAAAGAAAAATCCCAAAGTTTCATGACACTCCATGACTCGCAAGTTTGGTGCTTCATTCCTTAAACAGTGAAAAAGAGAGTCAATCGATATTAGGTTACTGGAGATCACGAACTAGATCATATCCCACTCGCAATCAGCGTGACTGTATTTATTTATTTAATTATTTAAACAATATACGGGCAATAAGCCCTTAACAGAGTACATCAGAAAATGAGAGTCGCTCTGCAAAAAACAAAAGTAACCAATAGGATGTAATGAATAAGAGTACAAAAATCAATCACCCATTACTTTTTCAAGCACCATACCTAAAATTAACATAAATCGCGCACCTCTTGCATGTACTGTATAAATATACTTATTCATAAGAGAAAATGTTCTCAACGACTCGAATAATTCATTGATTTCTTGAATTACCAATGGCTTCAAGTTAGCCGCATTAGTCTTTGCTGGTCCTAATTCACTAGTTTCAGCTGATATGCTCTATTATAAGTCATAATAAGAAGCACTCGTCACTACAGTGCCATCGCTTGGAATACCTTCCCTCAGAGTCATATATAGTGCAATATTTCATCTATGAAACTTTTCACTCTTCACGAAAACCACCTACCTCATTGGAGCGATACAGAGGCCTACTGGCAAGTACTATGGGTGGTTTCTTCATTTTCTGGTATAAGAAGACATATTTTAGAGTTGCAAGAGCAATTTTACTCCGAAGACCTGACACCTCCCTTGTAAGTGATTGACGTTTATTTGGCATCATCACTAATTGTGAACCGAGATTCAAAACAATTTTCGCAGTGAAATCCCACAATTTTCATAAAGCGCAGATCTAATAGTATATGAGAGCTAATTCCATCCCAACCTGATCCTAGGGAACATATTTGACAATTTTCCTCTCATCTAGCCTCACTGTCTTCCGAGACTCTCACAATTAGTTGAAATCCTAGTGTGGCACGATGAAATTTTTTCTTACAATCTTCATACGGTCGGTTTGGATTCTCCCTGATACTCTTCCATGTATTTTATCTCTTCATGAGCAAATGATCATCATAATATTGTTTTACACGTTTTTCCGATAAGTCAGGTGAGGGCATCAAGAAAATTAAAAGTTAGTCAATGCCTTTATCAGGTATTGAATTAGTGTATCGATTCATCAGTAATTATTCACTTTATTTATCAGCAATACTAACTGGACTCACTCATTTTATTCTTGATCAAAATCTGACATCTTCTGTAATCTCCCTTGAGTTGTGATGGTGACTTTTGATACTTGAACCATTGTATACATGTCTTATCACTGTTCCTAAGAAACCAAGAATATTCGGATCCGACCTCGGGAATCACCACGCCACGCAGTGGGGCGAGAAGGGTGACTTTGGGTAAAATCCGTCGCCGCTCGAACATTTGTCCGATCGATATGATTCAAACGGGATTCTTTTTTTTTTTCGATAACACTACACGATGTCCCTACGATCATTTCAATTTAGTAGCCCAAATCAATCTGAAGTTCACAAGAGGATAAATTAGATAGTCTCCTCATCGCCTGTTGGTTTGATGATCATTCCAACGCGAAAGTTAGGCACATAATTTTTCCTGACAATTACCTACCGTTTGTGATCGGAAAGAACATTGGGAGAAGCCGTCAAGATTGTTGGGGTCGATATTACCTCAAAACCTCGAAATTCGATCCAGACAATTTTGAATTCTCCAAATGTTCTTTCCGGTCGGAAATGATAGGTAGTCGATATAGAAAGGTATTGATGGAATTTTTGTGTTGGTACAAGAAGGAGTTCGACAACATGATATACCAAACATGACCGTTAGTAGATTCGTGACGTTTATCGCGGAAAATCTCGAGATTTCGCAACAAAATCGACCCCAAAAATCTTGGCAGCTTCTCCCAATGCCGCAGTGATATCGTGTAGTTCTATCAAAAACGACGAGAATCCTGTTTGAATCATGTCGATCGTACAAATATCCGAGCAGCAATGGATTTTGCCCAACGTCACCTTTCTCGCCCCACTGTGGCCACGGTCCCACGCACGGTCCGCTTGACGCCATCTTAGATAATTGGTAGGCGAACGGTGTGGCGAGGGGCAGACCCCCCGAGGTTGGATCTCAACATTCAGACTACTTTTCCATCTTCGGCAAAAACGTAACACTCCAGCAGCTTTGTGTACTCATTTTATTTAGTTGATATAGGAGTGATTGTTACACGTAACAGGTGTTTGTTTGTGGAAGTATGATTTGTCAACGATTTTTGTCATACCCTTAATCACCAGAATCGTTCAGCTACCAAGCATTAATTCATGGAGAACTCAACCAAATGCAACTTTACAATTGACAAGGGGCGCACCAACCTTGTGGGTCATGGATTTTCATTAAACTTTGGAATTTTGCTTTTCGTGCCAAATCTTTCGACAAGTGTTGCGGCGTCTTACAGAGTGCAAAGTCCTTTATGAGTTACATCAAAACATGCAGATTTTCAACTGTTTTCAATGGAAAATCATTCACTTTTCTCCACAGCTTTCTCGCAGGTCCTTATCACTTTCTTTGTGGTGGTTACCACATGAACTGTTCCTATCATTCCATCTCCAGAGAGCTCACTTCAGCCAGTGGAACATGATAAGAACTTTTGAGAAAGCTGTGAGAAGGTATGATTGATTTTTCATTGAAATTAGAGAGAAATAGCTAAAAATCAGGGTGTCTTGCCATGCTGTAACTCAAAAACTAGGCCGTATTTTGAAAAACGCCAAGACACTTGTCCAATGATTCGGAATCAGAAGCAAAATCGCAATGCTAGGAATCCATAACCCGCAAGGTTGATGATTCTACTGTGAGTTTGATTTTGAAATTTTTTGAAGTTGAGATGGAATTGGATAGCCAAGTTTCCTCATTCTTGCTTTTGCTAATTTCTTGACCTTCAGTACAGGTGAGAATCTAAAACTCTTTCAGTCCATAAAAATCCAGTAAGATTGTTAACATGCAATTTATTCGTGAGAAATGTCAAGAAAAATGTCTTGGCAGAATAGAAGTGCTGCATATTATGATGAATTTCCCCATGCCATATTGCGAGGCTTGGTGTCTTGAAATCTCACTGCCTCGTAGGTAATGAGAGATCGAAATTTTGGTGCGTTCAATCCATATTGCGGGAGGTTTAAAAATTTTAAGAAAATTTGGCATTCCAGTGTATAAGGGGAGTGTGCTAGTATGAGAAATATGACATAGTTTTCGTGATGGAAATTCAAGATAAGTTTAGATTATAGTTTATGTTTGCAAATGATATTTCAAATTTCTTTAGATAATAGATGGTTATAATGTGCTCAAAATTTGTGTATCTCTAAACTCATAGCTCAATTCATTGACAATTCTTCAAGGAGCTGGTGATGCTGATTTAAATGTTTCCTAAGAACAAAATGCAAATCGGTGTGCTGTAAAATTTAGATATTCGCTTACTTTTCACGCGATCGATTTTTCTTGTTCGTTAATGCTGAAATAGGGCGAAGATGAAAATTCATTGAAAACATCACTAAACATCAAAAATAATTAACTTTTGTATGTTTGTCCTGATAAACTACTAAAATCTCGGATACATGGACTTTGATCAGAAGTTACACTGAAGTTCAATAGTAGTCCTCTGAATCGCTCTCCGAGTATCGAGTCGTTCCCGTGGTATTTGATGTATAATTCATTTTTATCAATTTGAGTCAATATATGACATTTGTGTATCCGATATTGATTATGTCTCAACTCACAATATGAGAATCTACCGAACCCGCTATACCCTTGGATTTATTGTTCGTCTCTCTAGAAACATGAGTGCCAACACTGATTTCTATATTCGTACTTTACAACGTTCTGTATGATTCAGATAGGAGACACTCTCCATTATCCCACTGTATTGATAATACCCCAATTTCTATGGTTATGGAAACAGTAATGATAACTTTTGAAATGATGGACATTCACTTTCAAGCGCGATGCAATACGGATCCATATGGAATAACTGCGAACAATTAGTCATTACTTTAGTATCGATGCTAACGGATGCATCCTTCAACATCACATCAACTTGCCTGGGTCTGCAAAACGTCAACATTGGATGTAACAATGCTGATGTTGGCGTCCGGCAAACTCTAGCGCATCAAATCGATGCTGAGTGATTCATCTTGATAAACTCCTGAGTTGCCCTGGGTGCCCCATAGGGTCACATCGAGCATAATATAATTTTTGCATATTTGCACCACACGCCACTCCACGCGCCGCGCCGCACGCTGCCTCTCTAATCCGTATGAGTGCAGCCAACGACTTGGATAGAGTATTAGGTATTATGCAAACATCTTTCTAATCGATCTATTCACAATGAAGAGTGCTAGATTATTTTCATGCCCTGTAAGCGGCCCAATCATTGTTGATGGACAAGACGTAGACAAAACAAGTAAGATATTTGCACGACAGACCCTCAAAAATAGCGTCATTCTTACCAAACTACCATTTAATATGAGAAAGGATTCTCCAATTTTGGACTATGAATTCATTTAATTTGATGTCCAAACGTATCCTGTTTAAAGAACTATGAACGGTTTGTCATAAACTTCAACCTCCTCAATTGAAACTAGGTTTCTCTGACTCCATATTCTAGTTCACCACGTCCCATAGATATAGCCTCTATACCGCCTAATATTTCATCAAAGAGGGGTGCTGGTCTTTAGGTATGGCTCAACAAGTCTAGTAGGGTCGAATCAAAGCTCAAGATCATCTCTATGAATTTATTTTCGTTAGTCTGAATACCCATGATGTTATCCATAAAAAGTCGCAGTTTCAAGGCATGAATTATGATTCACTAGTTCTCAACGACACTCTGAAATAAAGAATTATTTTGGCTACCTAGACCGGCTACGAAGAATAGCTGGTCAAATAACACCCCTTATGCTAAAGCAGTAATTGGTGTCAATTGGCTGTCATTCAGACGCTCCCTGATGAGATATAAGTACGAGAAACACGTTGCTCAAAGATGAACTTAAAAGCATGCCTCACCTAGATCCTCCGTGACCGTTGGATCGACGACCACTGCTCTCCTCGTCGTCTTCATCCTCCTCGTCGCGCGAAGTAGCCAGCGAGTGGGGCACTGACGATGGGGCGCTGCTACCGGAGTCGGGCCCAGGGCCCATTCTCGACCCGGAAGCAGCGCCGCCGTGGTGATGCCCGAATGGTGGAGGTGCCAATCCTCCTCCCGAGTCGTCCTCCCTCTCACCTCGGTCCACCTGAAAGAAGCAAGAATGTTCCTCGTTACACATTCGTTCCATCATCGAATGGGTAATCGAGAACGTCGCCACCACAAACGCTAAAACGAATTTTCACAGCTCTTTAAATTACGAGACGATACAAGATTCAATAGGACAGAGAACTTTTGTAAGCCACTACAGTGAAAGCTTGATTAAAGGGCAGCTTGCTACAGTGGAACATTTGAAGTAGCGCAATGGATTCCCTATGGATTTCAGGAACCAATAGAGTAGAAATGTAACATCGTTGTGCAACCGGAACGGACCTTTTTCAGAATGCTCTTATATGGGTCACCTGGAGGCATCAATTCCATGGAATGGTGCAAAATTGATTGATGCATGGATGGATTGTTCCGTTTTCTCCGGTCACTCGGTTTTTAATAATCGATAGGCTCACATAAGAATACCGTGTAGGAAACAATCCATCAATTTGGTTCGTTTCATAGTTAACGAGGCACTTCAATATTCCATATGTCAACACAGGATGCTTTGCTTGTATTGTTTGGAGTATGGCTTTTTTCGTCGCTTAAAATTCATGTCATGTATGTATTCTGGCGCTCAGGAATTGTAGGTCATTCGGCAGAGAATCCAAACGAGCAAGGAAAAGCGAGTAGAATACTCATCCTCTGAAAGGCCTTGAAATTAGGAAGGCCAAATGAGTGAAATGCTCATCCTTTGAAAAGCATGAAAATTCATCAAAATGACCCTTTGAAGGTATGCACAGCACATTAGCATACTCTGTGATTGGAGACTTAGAAGCGAAATGTTCTATGAAATTAATGCTCCGTGCCCCTGACCACGGGTGGCACTCTGATTAACTCGCTTTGATATAGGGTGACAAATTGCAGAGGGATCGCAATACGTGCCATTTTCCTAGTTTTTCAGCCCTGCCGAGTACGAAGAATCTCGACATAAAAAGTGCGACGAGTGCGCTTTCGCAACCAAGAACTTTTGACTGCCACATGAAAAAGCGCTGGTGAATGATTTCATCACAGAGAAATTGTTCCCCGTGTAATTCGACAGATTCAGGCTAAATTGACAAAGATTGAATGATTCATGTGCAAAATATTGAGTCTGACGCAATCAGCGGAAGCTGAGCGAGGAACGGGACGAGCAACAGAGTCCTGGCAGAATCGCGTTTACTCTATCCTGGAAGTGAATGTAACGACGAGGCATTGACCGGCTCTGATTGGGAGACTTTATACAGCAGCAGACTTCTCAGCTGGGGCTTTGTAAAAAGCCCAATTAACAGCGAATTCGCCGGGGCTAGATACGTGTGTGCCGCCGCGCGATCGATGGCAATTTGTCGAGCGCAGCATAATGCCCTCGCCACCGCGGTCGCCACTTCTCTCTTGTGCTTTTGACCCTGTTACCCCTGCCGCGTGCTCTCGTCTCTCTTTCTCTGCCGGCTCTTGGCCTCTGCCCGTCTCTCTTTTGCTCGCGCCACAGAGAGATGAGGAGGGCGCGAGATACACGCCGAGCTCGCGCTGCGCCTCTGCGGTGCTCGACATCGTCAGCGCGCCCCGCAGTTTCGGCCCGAGAGCTCTTCGCGAATTTGATTTCGCGCTCCGCGTGTTGTGTCGACGAGGCTTGAGCTTCTGCCGAATGAAGCGTGCGAATGTGAATCTGTATCGACAGCTCCGAGTCGCGCGAGCGACAAGTGCCGACTCAATTGGCTAACATCTGCTATTCTCAAGCGGCTTTTTGTCTCGAAACGCGACGGAGTCATGTTGTGCATCTTACACGTGCGAAATTGTGAAAATTTATTTGAGGATGTGCGATCAATTTCCTGATCGTTTGATCCGTACCAAAATTGTTTTCAATTCTCAATCCAGTCTCGTGAAACTTGAATACTGACTCTAAGATTACGAATTCATTGAGATATCGGAGATCTGAATCCAAAGTTGTGAAACGCAAGACTTTTCAGAAGTCTCAATGACACATAATTCGTCTGATTGTTGCTGCAAAAGTGAATTCAAGCCTTCGTAGTCTTGATGATCCCAGATTTTGCTTGGCTCGCAGTTGATCCGTTGAGACTTTGAGCGCCATACATTGTGCATTTTTGAATTCTATTTAGTCACACGCAGAGATCATCTTTGTCGAAAACATAATAAAAAGTAGGACATTTCGACTCACAACCACAAGGAATTTTCGAAAAAAATAATACCCTATTCCAAAAAATGAAGTGTAGAGCATTCAAATCTCAGAGTCAAACTATGCAATACAGCAGTACATAGGAATCATCATGTATTATGCAGTGAAATTGGTCATATCTTGGAGAATCGTTTGATAATTACTGCAAGTTTGAGGCTCTCGGAGTTTGTTGTAATGATTTCCGGGATAAAATGTTAAGTTCTTAGTTTTACGTCTCGGCACCTGTTCTTCCGAGCTCCATCCAGATCGCAATTGTCCGGGATAAAGTTTAAATTTTGTCTACAACATGTCATCGTAGTGATCGGATTCCAGAATCTCGCAGCAGTATAATTGTTACCCATTACTCCTTCCTCCTTGCACCTCATGCTGTTATTGCGAATGATATAGGTATATTTGGTAATACCCCTAGTGCCAAAATTACCCAAACGCGCTAAAGTGCAAAATATGCTATTTCCTCCTCCGTTAAATACGGTTTGTGTGAACTCTGGCACGTAACTTTTGTGGATGCAGAATTTCTTCTGAACTCCCAAAAACTCAAGGTTATGTGTTTAAGACATCAGATACCTGTTTATGGATCAAGAAGTAAGTTTACGTGTACAGACTCACGAAAATTATAAATATACCTAATCCTGCATCTACCATCTCAGATTAAACTAGTTACAGTATTATGAGGCCTGGGAGTTCACTGCGTTTTGATACTAGTGATGTTTGGCATAATATGAGCTTGCGATACCTTACAAGTTTCGTAGCTCGTAAGAGGAATCAAATATCAAGCCTCGTCAGTCTTATTTGACTGTATCGGATCATTTTATGCAAAATATGGAAGCCTTACATAACAAACTCTCTGGGCCATTTTCTAATCAGATTTTGACCGTAATATGTATGGTATCATCTTATGACAGTGCACAGCAACAGACTTTTTTTCATCGCCTGTGAGGGAAAAAGACATTTTCGCCCAATTTTTCTATTTTCTTTCTCTTACAGTCAATGAAAAAGTATTCTTCGCCACTCAGGCAGGATGATTCTTGCATTAAAACCTTACTCGGAGTGCGCAAATCAATTTTCCCGTCCTTGTATCGAAGTATACTATTCTCGCCCGAGTATCGAAATCTACTACTACACAAATGGAAACCGCGGCATGTGCTGTGCCAGAATAAACAATATTGTATCCAGATTCTGTACAGTAGATTCAGTCACCACATCCGAGCAAAAATAGTCTCGCCAAAAATAATAAATAGCCTGTCCGAAACATTTTTAGAAATCGCAGTGTCAAAAAAAAGTACGAAATAGAATTGTCAAATAGGTACAAGTCCTCAGAAATTAAAAATATAAACGTTGAACAGCCACACTGAACCTCAAACGGAGTATGAAGCGAAAGAAGGTTCTTTTTGCGGAAACTCAAAATTAGACACTCTTGATTCTTGTAACATGAAGAATATCGTCATTAGCAAAACTTATTTGATCAACGAATACATCGAAAACGATGGAGATGATAGGAGCTCAAGAATTCAGATAGTCAAAAAAATTTATGAAGTGAGTTCATGAATCTTGGGAAAACAAATATTCTTGCTACTACTAGCTTCAAACCAAATATCATGACCCCGCTCCGGTGGTAGCTGTTCCATAATATCGTTCTGATCTACCTCGCGCATCCCCTCACAATCCAAATAGATAGTCAAAAGTTATCAACAAATTCCACTACCACATTGAACGTGAGTTCTATTTTGACAATTATTCGATTCAATACTGTATGCATCCAGAATTCTGCTGAAAAAGAATCTTCTCGTGTGGAAAAGCAATGACAAGAACAAAAAACCAAATCCATCCAACCGAGTCTTTTTACAAAAATGATCTTTTTCGAGAGTGGTGAATCGATCCGATCTCTCTGAGTAATCCACCGAACTGCAGCTGGAATGGTTCAATAGCGTGCTTTTGCTATTGTTTCTTCTCTACCTTTCATCCCCATCACGCGAGTTTCCACCTAATGAATTGTACAAACAAAACCATCGACACGCTCTACTTATATCCTAAGAATAGTAGGATTTGAAACGTCCCTCGTCACTCGAATCCGAAAGACAGAAAATTCAACTCAAGAATGAAATCCCCATAGGACTATTTTGAAAAAAATACAGTATGGTTTATATTTGGTATGATTGACGGATCATTCGGCTTCTTTTCATAAGTATGAAATCAAGAGCCTTGTTTGAATATCTATGTAAGGAAATAATAAATTTATTTGTTCTGAACCACAGTGATCCATTCGGTATCCAACCATCAATGCAAAATTTCGATCCCAATGTCCAAGTTATTTTCTAAATACATGTTTGAATTGTTTCCAGAACCTGAAGAATGCAGTAGCCAAAGGATGCAACTCCAACTACCACGAATGATCTCATAACGGGTCTGGAAGTGTAGAGAAAATTTCATGGACGATTCCACCTTTTTCTCTCAAGTGGATTCAATCCATTGTGGTTCAGAATAACTTGGTTATTGATTGAATATGATAGATTTTTGGGCATGTTCGGAGAATCAAATTGTATACAAAATCTACTCCCTAATTTCTATGAGATGCTCTAAGTTATTGGAAGCCGATATCAAACAGAACTAATGAATCTATTCTCATCATTCAAAATATTCAGTCAAGCATATCCAAGAACCGCCTCGTGACTTGTCGAGCTCATTCTCTTTGTTTACACTTTGATCTCTTCTTGTATAGTACTTGAAGCGCTATATTTTTCCTTGCGACAAGTTGTTCTCTGTTTGAGAATCCTCATGTGACGTCCATAAGACTCTGGCTTGACAAGAGGAGCTTCAGAGGGTGAAAAGAGATCATCCTGAATATACTGTGTAAATAAATATGAAAGGTTTCACGTATAGCCGAGCTCAAAGACGAATTTTAATATTTTCAGGATGATCCCAAGTATATTTTGACGCAGCTAACGTAACAAAGGGGAAATGTTGAGGACACTACAGGAGTTGTCTTGTAATTTTGATGGTTGATTGGGAATTAGTTTAGACATGATTCGAACTCTCCTGTTTCATGCTGAAAAAATAATTTTATAACTGAAAGAAATGAGAGCCATCGTAATCATTGAGTACGAAGTATAATATGGGACTCAATCCTCTTTTTTTGAAGAAATTTTATTTATTCCAAAAGCCCTTGATACAACTATAGTAGAATGCAAATCCTCTCTTCCCGTTGCAAGAGCTCTGTTTATGTACCATCGGTCTACTGGATATGCCGAGAAATATTCGTCTCTTGCTACTTATGCTACCGACGTCAGCTTATCGTGAATTGCCTGCTGCAGCTCTCGGTTCTGAAGCAGTTTTCCTCTTTTATGTGTATTGGTGTGTATAAGACCTATTGAATTTTATACTCACAAGTAGGCTCTATATGTACACAATGGTTTCCCACGTGCGTATTTCGTCTGAGAGATCTTTCAAGAATGACAGTCTCAACAATGTTGAAATCTGTCGCAACATCCATGTTTTGAAGAGGTTACCAGTAAAGAAAATTTGGCAGATATTATGGGAATTGAAGAATGATACGTGAACAAAATCCGCTTATGTCCGTGAATTTGTTTGACTTTGCTTATTCACATTATGTGTGATTTGTGCAACGAAGGTCCATTCATTCAATGATCTAATTTTTGCATTGCGACTTTATTCATTTGAGTTAAAAAATCAAATGAATTCGCGGACTTTGAATGTTGATAAAGGAAACCAGTCTCTTCCACTTTCACATACCTCTTTCACAATGTAAATGAAATTATCAATATCTCTGATTTCTGGTCTTAGATTTGCTGGATACTTTGTTCCCTTCCTATAATCGTTGCTGACCACATTAATGAGGGGCAGCATGAATAAAGTAAGTGGGGTGTACCCAACTGGCCCAGTGTCCCCAACTTGCCTATACATGCTCATCTCAAAAACGCAAACTCTCAGGCCTTCTCGCGGATTTTTCCACGACTATTATCATAGAAATAGAGAAGCTAAATGATTTGGACCGATGCAGAACGATTTTCGCGTTTGTTAACCCGATATGAGTCGTTTTTGGCATCGTTCGCAATTGCACGGCTAAAAGCTCACTTTTATTCAAAAGACTGTCAAACATTTTTGACTCGATCAATCTTAACGTTTCTCAGCTCGTTTGATTCTTTCAAGACCTTCAAAACTTTTCCTTTAAAATCTTAAAATTTAGATCTGGGCTATTTTTGTAAGTAAAATACGAAAGAAAGTTTATCAAAGGGAGTGAGATATACAAGAGGGCAGAGTGCTGAAACGGCTTTGATCGTTATTCAGCGAGCTCTTTTTGAGTTTCTCAGCAGTCCAAATCACTGGGTCATCATAAACTAACGAAACAATGACGATTTGAAAGCGCAGCAAGGTAATAGTATGCGCATACTCGAAATAATCATATTGGTGGCAAGTTTAGTACACACCCCGGAGACCCAGTATGCTTTTTATTTTGTCCACAGAATTGTCACAAAATGGACATTTTGAGTTTTGAGAAAAAAATTTCAAAGGTCTTGAGACAACAAGGTTGACATCGAGTGCACTGAACGTGAATTCTTAGGCGCGCAGTACAAAAAATTGCAAAAAGCTACTTTTTCCAACTAGCAAACGCAGAAACCGTTTCGAACCAATCCAAACTACTCATTTCCTCTATTTTTGACATAACAAATGTAGAAAAAAAAAGCGTGGCGAAGTCTACGAGTGTGCTTTTCCAAGATTCACATAGGATTGTAAGTACGGCACATTTTTCTGAACGATGTTATGTACCCGCGATTACATTTCCTCCGATGGAAGATTTCAGAGGAAATTTTTTCATCAATCTAGTCGAAAGCCAGGTCAACAAGGATAATTTGAGGGTCCTTGCAATACCCATTTATAGTTAACAATCGCTTTGTGTACGCCGGAAGACTTGAGAACAAACTAGACCATTCGAGAGCTCAGGCCAGAATCGAGCACGCCTGGATAAAACGAAAATAACGATACAGCTCCGCACGGTATACAGATATCATGCTCCCTACATTAAGCTGAGGAATCTCGCGATCGGTCAATAATAAAAGGCTGATCTCGCAACTCACAGGTACGAACAGTATGTTATCTTCATGTAATTGATATGCAATGAGAGAGGCTCCAGATTTGTGGTAATATTATACGAATTTGTTTGCACACAGCCTCACTGTGTATGAACTTTCATGCGTAGTTTCATTCAAATTATCAAAAGCGCATACAATTTTTCCTCTTTGTTTGCAGAACCTGTGGCTCAGTTGCACAGTGACAGCTATTTGTGTATTTTCCCTCCTAAACTTTCAGTTATTGTTGCGCTGGAGAATACCTCGATGAATTGCGTGCCTTCATTGTGAAAAATTCACGTCCATAAATAGTGAGTCGTATCTTGCTATTAAAAATTACGTAAGCAATAAAGTTTGTAATCTCATGGCAATATGAGAGTGTTTTAATCTCTCAAACAAATAGTATCGCATGGATATGCAGATCTTCAAAATCTTATGGATTCATGGCCTAAAACATGGGAATATGCCAAAAAGACTTTCCAATCGTCTGTGCGTTAGAGGTCATCACACAAAACCAGCGTTTCCGCGATTATCAATTAGGACGAATGAAAATGTTTTCACAAGTGTTTGGTGTCAAGTGAGGATTTCTTTTTGCCACCGACGTCCATCAATCTCCAAACAAATACCCTCCTTGTAAGTAGTGCGGATTATACATTAGAACTGGCTCACCAGAGTTGCCAGAGAAAAAACGATGATGCGTGTGACTAAGCGTCGATAGTCAAAATTTGGGAAATTTATTCATGGGATGGTATTATGTATGCTAGATACATCTTTATTGTTTATTTTGATGCGTATTCATTAGAAGTCACTTATCATTCGACTTCTATACGTGCAACCTCAAATGCAACAGTAATAGCACACGAGAGGGATCCTATTCCGAGGTCACGTTCAATCGGCCTCCCGGAGCTCGATGTTCAAAAACACGTAATAATATATCTGCGTACTACGAGACAGTTTGGTTATCCGATAATTACAATGAAATATGAGAGAACGGGTGCAGGATTAAGTTGGTTGGGCCGAAAATGTCTGATATACAATCCTATTGATGTGAGCTTCGAAGATCAAATTTTAATAGCTTCGCCATCACTTGCCTGATGATCCAAGCACCTCGACTGCACGAGAAAGTGCTGAGAGAGTAACAAATCGGGATTAGAGAAGAAGAATGTAAGGGAAATAGCGTAAACGTAGATAAAACAGCACCAACCTACAGAATTTCATGTTGATTTCAACGCTCACGGATCAATGAAATTTTTAAAGAGTTTGACTTTTCCCTCAAGCTGTCTGAGCAACCATTGATTCTTCGGTTGTGTGTTAGTCGAATGAACAAATTTGCGATTCAGAAAAACAAATGAATGAGAAGTAGTTGCTCATTTGATTGAAAAAAGGAAGTACTTTTTCAGGAGTTGCAAAATTTTATAGTTGTAGCTTCACAGCTTGAACCAATCCATCATGCTCTATAAGATTCACGGAATCGAAGAAATATGTACTCTATTCTGTGGGGAGATGAGGCATGGCAAGCCTCTAAGCTCTAAATCGACACAGATTCAGCACTTGTTGAGAGATTTCGTGTGAGCGTTCTCGAAAGCTCCTGTTATCCAGAAGATTTGAGGGTGCAAGAAGAATCGGAGCAAACCGAAATCAAATTGACCCGGGCACACGATGTAGCGACCCTTATCAAATCGCAGTCGGAGTCAGATTCGCTTACACACGAAGGAAGCAAATGCACCGATTGTTCTCTGATATTGCAATCGAATTGACCGAGCACACGAGAGCTCAACCATTGACACTTTTAGGCGCTCGGGAGCAGTGTAGCTGTCCCAGTGCTCACCTAAACTTGGCTCAAGATAACAGAATCACCAGATCGATATGTATGTCGAACGCGCTCAATTTTCCGGGAGTATTGCAGTCCAAATCAGCAACTCATACTCAGAATATCAACAATGATTGGAACAACTCTAGTTACCTTTCGAAAAAAAAAACTCTAATTACCCTCTATATTCATATTTCTATATCTGTTATAACCGCACTTCATTAAATTGGAAGACATCCACAACATGAATATTGTTCCCGACGCCTATCGCCTCATTGCAAATGGAAAGAGTATTAGATCCTGCCATGAATCAGTGTATACATAGTACATGAACTACAAAATCACTGTTGTTATGATATTGCTAAAATATTTCAGGAAAATCATACCTTCAAGATGTGATTGGTACAGAATTATCATAGACAAACTTGGATGGTTTCAGACCAGAACGGTAGATCCATCTCGGCTTTTTAAAAACCCAAATTAATATACTTTGCATGCTAACCAGCTCGAAACTACCTTTCGAGAACATTTTTTCGGGATCCTACAGATGAACTGTTTATGAACGTAAAGCTGTTAGAATTATTCTGAAAGCTAATTAACAACCTGATTAGCATCCTAGTATCAAATTGGTTATTCAAAAAGACGAAATAAACTTATACCGCTCTGGCTGGTTTGGAGCCGTCCACGTGTGCTGTTGAGTTTTCATTCTGACATGATTATGAAATCACAAAACTCTTCTACCGAGTCCCTGGAATGTCAGCAGTCCCGTTCATATGTTGGTGATACAACTGTAAGTTGTTACTATAGAATAGTTTCGATCAATCATTCCGAAAATCGTGATGAATCAAGAAAATCTTATGGATCTTGAGATAAATATATGCAATCTTCGACGTCTATGTCTTTGCTAATTGGCAAAATAAAGGCTCATCTTATCGTTTTATCTTCTAATATATCGCCCCGCCAGGGCATCCATGAAACTGATCGAACTATCTCAACATGATAGTTTAGTGTTGATAATTCAATCATGGAATTCCACGAGACAAATTATTCTCAGGTAGATTGACATAGATTAATTATTAGTTTGTGACTCTGATGTCCAGTAGCGACAATAATGTGTGTTTGAATCTAATACTATCAATGGACAATTCGTTCTATCCTTGAATGAGATAAAACAACGCGTTTCGGTCGTTTAGCCAATCAGTTCGAGCCCGTCTCCGGAGGGGAACGAATCTTTGCCTTGCTACTCGACTACTGCTCATTCTAATTGTTCAAATTCTTGGATTCAAGAGAATACGTTCTAATCAAAAATATCAGTGCGGCTCTGGTGAAGTGTGAGTTTCAAACCCTGTGGATGGAATTAGGAGCACCTGGAGTAGTGCATTAGCTGTTGGTTGCGCGATCAACGGCTAGAGATACGCAAAAGGATCCTTGGAGATCTACACGAGATTCCATCTTCGGGGAAACCACAAGATAACACTTTCGTGTCGATAAATTATAAGTTTAAGCCAAAGCCATCTACTTCCTCCCTCCCCCCTCCGCCCTTGATATAGATTAAGTTGAACTTGGAGAAGGACATGATTTGATGTCCGAAACGCGTTGCTTTATCTCATTCAAGGATAGAACAAATGGTCCATAGATAGTATTAGATTCAGACACACATAGATTAATTATGTTCTCTCGCAGATTCATAGCTTTAATAGTATGTCACCACGACCTGGAAACAAAAACTCCCAGGACCAGGCGTACAGCTGGAAATACTACCGGAAATTGTAATTACATCACGCTAGCACGCGTGAATAGAATTGTTGGGGGCACCCACAAGCACCTACGACTAAGATCAGCAGAGGAAAATGGAGATGGATGCAGAAAAACGACGAAAGAGAGTGTTCCCAGTGTGCCAAACTGACCGCCTGTTTCCAAATAATGCAATTAGTACTAACGAAGTGGCCAAAGAAGAAAGTTGTAGTTGACATGTCGACGTACAGTGGCAGGATTGAGTGAGCTTGAACAATGCATGTAAAACCCGCCATAAAAAGTCAGGCTGTACGGAAACTTAAGCTGTAATTGCTTCAAGTGGAGTGGTAGATTTTTGAATAGGAATAAGATCATTTTATTTGAATACCATATGATTTTTCCATACTACAATGATCAGTATTGGATTGATGCATTGATTCTACTCGTGGGTTTAAAAAGTTTCATTTATGAGATGAATAGCTACTATGAACAAAGACAGATGAGTAACTACTGCCACAAGTCAATATATTTTCGATTTTTTCTATGTATGTGGGCGTTTTCAGGTATAAGTATGTGTAAGTTACACATCGTGAGATTGGATGAGTCTCGTTACTTCAGCTCAGAGCACAAATCCTTCTCTATCATTCGAGTAAATAAATTAATTGAAAATATGAAAGTAGGATGCAAGTTGAATGAAAGAACGGAACAAAATAAACCTTTTGTGCCATTTAGGAGGAAGTCAGGTTGAGCATAAAGCAAGATCGACGATAAAATGATCATTTACGAAAGTTTAACGTATGTCCCAGATTTCCGCGGGTGATCCAAGCTTTTATGGTGAAACTTCCAAAGTATAGTCCTCTTTTCTTGTTCCCTTCATATACCCTGGACAAAAGTTTGAGACTTATCAGTGTTACAGCTGACGGAGAAAAAGTCGTTGTTTAATTTGATTAAACATCACGCTATGTGATTTCGAAATTCTTGCAATCCGACATTCGTCTGCTTAGACATTGTTCTGAACCCTAATCTTCTCCTTACATTTACCTCTCCGTGCTTCTCATTAAAAGTCTAGGGTCAAGCTTTCTCTTGGTGCCAATAAAAAAGCTCACGAAACTTGCAGCATGAACTAAGATGGATGATGTTTATGAGTCCAGATCAATCTGAAAAATCACTCGCCAAAGCACAGTTTCATTAAGGCGATGTTGGAGTCGTGCACGCGTCGCCAGAGAAGTTTTTTTCCAAATTTCTGAACCCCCTTTTTTATCTGGGTCAATATAAGAGTTGACGAGTGTTTGTCATCGTCCAACTTGGTTTCGTCTTCTCTTCGTTTAACCGAAATCGCAGTAGAATTCGAGAAATCTGGGGGAAAGTACATGTAGCGAGTATAGACATATTCAATATATGTGATCAACCGCTTAAGTTATTTCCAGCTTTCTTGAAAAACACTGTGATCTCAGTCAAACGAAGAGAAGACGAAACCAAGTTGGACGGTGACAAACGTTTGTCAACTCTTCTTTTGACACAAATCGAAGTTGTCTCCGAGAAATATGGGAATAACCTTTTGAGCTTTTGCTATTTGCACGGCTCCGACATGGCCTTAAGGAGAAGAAGAAGCTCTACCTTATCGACATCCATCATAAATTGAATCAAAATGAAACAAAACAATATTTCGAAAAAGTGAATTCAAGCTGCCCTGCGTATAGGTAGAATGAGCCACTGTGTAAAATTTTTAAGCGTTCCGTTGAGAGCTATAGGAGTAATTTGAACTGTAGTGTAATTACAATATATTTGCACTATAATTCAAATTACGCAAAGAGCTTTCAAAGGATCGCTTCAAAATTTTATTCAGTGGTTCGTTATACCGATACGCAGGACAGCTTGAATTTACTTTTTCGAATTATTGTTTTGTTTCATTTTGAATCAATTTATAATGAATGTCGGTAAGGTAGAGCTTTTACATGACCTTGAGAATGCATATCAGCTTTCTTGAGGGAAAAATTTTATTTTGATTAACAATTACAAAGCTGTTATAAATAATTGATGAAAAACACTATCACGAGCTGCGTCAAGTCGCAGGTGCGATCGTAGTTGGTGTGTCGACCATCAACTGTACGCCTAAAGCTTAATAAATTATTGTATGAGCTGAATCTATGTCACAGCATATTACCAGTAATCAAGATAGAGTGCTCAGCTAGAGTCAGAAAGACACTGAAAAGTTGCAGTAACGACGAACAGATCTGTGCAAAATCAGGAGCTCTTACGACGCGACGCTAGCAGCACAATTGTTTCCTTTTGAAGTCAATTACTGAAGCTGCACCGTGATGCCATACGTCAGCCTGGCGTAGAGGTAGTTTAATCATCTTGCAATGATGCGTGACAACGCACTGCAGACCGCTAGTCAGCCAACCATTGCACCCACATTGAGCAATCAATACATGCCACGAGGTCGGAGGTCACGTAGTTTTGTCTCCGGCTGCAGTTGATCTCGACTGCCCCATAAATCTTCGCGTCTAAGGGCTTGGAATTCACTATTTCAAACGTGTAAAGAATCCAACGATTCTGAGGAGGATACCTGGCTCTATATAATTTCAAGGAACAATGATCGAAGGTATAGTAAAAATAATTCTGCAGCATAGGAACCCATGTTGTCAATTATGAATTCTGGGTTCTTATTATGTTCTGAAAATGTTGATCAAGCCCACCAATTGCTCAGATCCATGATGTTCGATCGTGTGCGGTCAGGACTCTATTCTTATTATGAATTCCAGTGCAATGGCTCGAATTCTTGATAGATACAAGCATGTTGTGAAGTATCAACTGATCAAGGAAAATCTTTGATTAATTGAAAGAATCAAGTCATAGTCTTCCAATTTCAAGATTAAACGTGTTTTCCTGGCATCGAAGGTAATGAACTATCTCCCGAGAATCACTGGAGATGTCGTGCATCGAGTACTCTATTAAAACAACTGCTATCTTCAGAAGTTGGAGACGGGAAAGGTCTTGTCTTGGTGGTCTGAAGAGGACAGAAAATTAGCTTTCGAAATTTTGTCAATCAGTGTCACATGCAGTGTCTGACAGAATAGCTACTCATCCATTCTTCAATTCAATACCCATAAATGAGCTACACAATCCATACATCTCAAGGCGTTGAAGCGCAATTGAATGATTCTCCAAATATAGTTGTAAGATTGCTCAGGCCAAATTCGTCGTGTAAATATTTTAATTTGTATAATTTTGATCATAGAACATGTCTTTCTCATAATTCATAAATTTCTGCCTCAAAACAATGCTTCATGAATGTATACTTACTCGTCCTTAGATATCCGGTGGAGAACGAATCTTTACGATTTAATTGAAATGATTCTTGAAAATGTAAGACTTGACATTTATATCTCTATCACTAATTCATGAATTTCCAAGAACAATCGACAGAACCCTCGGCTTCATTGATTTTTGATGACTGAAACATGCTGTGAAACGGCATGAATTTGTATATGATCAGCGTGGGACATTTGTTAAAATTACTTTGTGAAACCGGCGAGATCAGTAATTTGTTATGATCCGACATCTCGATCCGCGGAGCGCGACTGTAATTCAGCCCAGGTTTGCATTTTAGATTGGATTATGGTCCCTTCATAGCTTTGCATATTCCTAAGTGGATCACGAGTCTTGTAATCCAATTACAGTCAATCGGGAGTTGGAGGATAAATCTCCTGGGCCATTCAAATTTCAGTAGACATGCGGCGTGACATGGATTTCTGACTGT
>JAPYYZ010000467.1:0-20580 GCA_030522705.1 Eretmocerus eremicus
ATTCAGATGAAAGTCAGTAAGATGTCTAATGATCGTAATTCTCAAAAAGGACTAGTTTCTCGAGCACCATCATCTCCAAATCGAAGAATTCTTGACTCTGCCTACACCAAATCTATCAACAAAATTTGTCAAATCTTTGTTAATTTTGATAAATGTCTTAGATTATTAATATTCTCAATGAACTCGGAAGATTAATTAGTGTTTAAGCCAAGAAGTAAAATACGCTGAAACATGCTGTTGGCTCCAGTGGATGAACAATAAGCCTGTCCATCAGTTCGGAAAAATAAAATTGCACAATAAATATTCTTCTTTGATTATGATACTAAATTTTCAATCAATATTCATGAAAAACATTCACTATTGATTAATTTTCACAGGTGTTGTTGCTGTTCTATTTTGTGGGATTTGCCAAGCTCACTATACGTACAATAACCTGAGTCCCGATTCTCGGCAGAGGACGAAACAGCTTTTTGAGCTACTCAACTTCTTAGCCGAGAATTTTATTTTCAGTTACATAGGAGTATCGATGTTTACGTTTCCGAAGCACCAGTTTGACTTCGGATTTATCTTCTCGGGATTCGTATCCTTTTATAAAATATGGATGATTGGATAATTTATGGCAGAGTGACCTCTCCGATGGAAACAATCTGCAGCATTTCTTCCCCAATTTCTTACTTTTGACCCAGTGACTATTAATCTAACGTATTCTCTTCTTTATGGTCGGGGTTTATTTTTGCGAGATACTGCATTTTTCCGCTTTGATCAAGCCGTCAAAGTATGTTACTCGAATTCCATTAATTTTTTTCTTCAAGATTTCTAAGTGAAGGAAGATAGGAGTTTCTTATTTTATTATTAGTATTTTTGCGCAGTACTTCAGCCGTCCACCTTGGGCGTGTTTTCACGCCATAAACACGAAGGTAGTTCATTTCTCGAGTGGAGAGAGGGTAAAAAAAAATATCATCCTTAACCAGAATTGTTATAGATTTGCGCACTGCTGGGCAGAGCGGCAAATGTATACCCTTTGTCGTTTTTGTTAAATTTAGGACGCAAGCCAAAGATTCCAATGAACTTTCAGCATATGTTGTTTTTCGCGGGTCTGCGTGGGGCAATGAGTTTTGCCCTAGCGATTCGCAATACCGTATCCGAGGCAAGGCAGGCCATGCTGACGACTACTAGTCTTATCGTCATATTGACGGTCATATTCCAAGGAGGCATGGCTTCCCAGTTTCTGAACTGGTTCAACATACCGTGAGTAGCATCTCACAGCTCTATCTCCCTCTCTCTTTATCACCATCGTACGATTTTCGTCAACATTTCATCATGCTCGTATCCGTATAATTCCATCACATGTTCACTTTGATAAATTTCATTTTATCTTCTTTCAGAATGCAGCTCATGAGCCACTCATTTAATCTTCAGTTTGCATGCAACTTACTCGAAATAATGTGATTGATCATCCATCACCCATCTCATTTCATATGGACCATCTATCACAACTTCATTTAAATCTACTTTGTATACAATGTTTTGAAGAAATAGTTTTGTTTAATACGGGAAATTCAAATCTACTTCAAATTCACAAAATAATCCCCGATCCGTTTTCTCTCGACAGAAATTTAATTAGTAAGTAAAATTAAGATTAATTTCAGTAAAAAAATCTCTTCAGATTTTGCCTGTTTCCGCTTGCAATAAAATCTTCGTATTGCTTGAAACGTTTTCGTACAACCAAGTGATTTAATTTTTATCGTAAAGATTAGAGTTACCTCATACTATTCAGTACGAAAATCTTTGATTCCATGATCGCTTATTATGGTTGCAAGAATTTGGTTCAGTTGAATTTCTTGAATTCATTCAATGAACATTGTTTTCCGATAATAACGAGTTTCCTTGACAACATGTCGAGGATGCAGTGACTAAAAAGGCTGTAAATGATCAAAAAATCGAGAGATCGGGAGGAATTTGAACTATAATTTTTGGATAATTTTTTTTCAATGAAAATCCAATCTCCATATTATTTGTTATAGAGTTGGCGTAGATGAAGAAGTAGAAGCTATACAATATAATGGGGTGCGCAGTGTAAGTATGAATATCCCGAATAAAATGTCTATTTTTGACAGTGTTCTAGTTCGTACTATGTCTATATGTTGATGTGACTCTATCAGCTTTGGGCGATATCTGGTTCTCTGTGCTCAAAATACTGTTGTTTATCTTAGAATTGGCCTCTTTATGTATATACCTAGATTCTATTTACGTAGTGCAATCTTGGTGAAATCTGAAAATTTCCGAAGTCAATTCGATATGATTCTTCTCAAAACTGGGTTTAAAGGAATGATTAACACGTGCTCTACTTTTTCATCAATGTAGCACCAGATTTTTGATCGTTCTTTCTAAATAATTTGGGCGAATTAGTTTTCTAATGAGAGTAGTGTTCGGTTTTATATGGCTATTAAAGAGCCAAAGAAGAGTCACAACCCATAATCTATGGATTTACGTGAAAAAGTTGTCTTGTTAGTTAGCTTAACCCGTTCACTTCAGAACTGACTTCCGGCAGTCGCAATCACTTTCTGATGGTCAAAACATCGGATACTAGTGTCAAAACGTTTAAAAATGTCAGAATTAGCAAGTTGACAAATTTTCGGCTTCTATTTTTTTTCCTCTCAAAAATGGAGACCTATTGGAACTCCATTTATGCGCCAGCATGAATGTCAAAAGAATTCCCTGAGTTTTTTCAGATTTTTTTCCATGCTTCTATCAAAAGTTAATCACGAAATATTTAAAATAGCACTTGTCCAGTACACTGGACATCGATTGTCAACGGGTTAAATCAACTTAGTTCAGACTCTTGGTTGAGTTTTGGACTCGTATACGATTTTTAATAGGTATTCCCCTCACTTGGTCTTTGATAGAAGTCTAGGACCTGAGAGTTTTAGAAAAAATTAGGTCTTCAAAAATTTAGTGGGAAAGTCATAACAGAGGCACCTGCGCACATTATATTTCTCATAGTATGAATTCACGATCTGCTTCATGTATTTTGCTTCTGTATTTCAATGCTCACACGCAGGCGTATAAATCTGTGGATACCACTGGGGTTCGTATCATTACTAAAAATTGAGAATTTAGAACGTTTATTTCAATGTGCAAACAACGTGCGTAGTATATTAAAGACATAATATTCTGAATTATATAGACCAGTTTTGCCTTCTCTTGGGAAAAATGGAATTTTCTCTGCATAGTAATATTCGTAATCTTTTTCCATCTTTAAATCTGATTGGAGTACATGAATTTCTTGGGGAAAAAAGTAGTAAAATCTTTTATTCGTTTTGTGTTCGTCTATAGTCTTTTAATTTTTTTTAAGCATGGGCAGAAAGTAGAAATGAAGTTGAAAATTGAATATCAACTTTTCGATAGTCTGGTGGCGAAGGTGGCTTTGGCGAACTGGAAATACATCGAGAGAGAAGTTTTTCGGTATGTCTGCACAAGAAGTTCGAAAGCCGTGAATCGTGTGCTACACAATCTTGCGAGAATTTGTTTATTTTCTTGCTTTGCTGTCGAGCTTGTCTAACACGAATGCTTCAACCTTTTGCTTCGCTTAACAAAGACTGTTGTTTTAGAACATTTGATTTGTCTTTTTGTGCACCGCTTATTTTTTTTAATTTACAAGCCGTCAATCTGGAAATTCAGTAACGATCAAATGATATTCGTTGTACTTTCCAATCGTCTGAAATTTTACCTAATGAACTAAGGCGTTAAAATGTTTCTAGTGAAATTCTAATGAAGCAAAGATCAATGAGTACGTCTGTGATGATCTGTCACCTATTTTCTGCATTGAAAGTGCGTCAAGAGATTGATCTCTTGAGAAAAGATTGGAGAAGTAATTCGAATATCATAATGGAAATTGTTCATGATGAAAATTTAAATTTGATTGCTTCGTAAATGAACTATATCTGATTTATTCCATATTTTATTTATCCATTCTGTATGTTCCCGGAGCATCGATAATTACTGGATGATTGTTAAGCTTGTAATTCATAACAATCGACTGGTGGATGCTGTACATCAGTGTGACAACAATCTGAATGGATGTACCGCAGTTTTTGAGCTTGGGATATTCGCAAACCGATGGTCAACAAATGGCGAAGACAGTAACTACGGGTTACGTACACCTGCATTCTCCTCAGATATCGGAAACATGTTTCATTTTGGCTCTTGATAGTTTTTTCTCAAAAACAGTATCTTTCGCTGGATTTGATCGTCGTTTTACAACAGATACTTTCGATGAGTACACCATGATTTTCAATAGTGATATCAAAAACTTATGTACGCTATCGGATTTGAATCAAGTTCTACTTTTCTAAATATTTTGTTCTTCTATACGCAGATCTTGATCGTCTAGAGCATGCACTCGATCGAGCGTTCTTTCAAAATTATAACGAGAGTCATAAAGTATATTTTGATACATATTTTCAATACTTTTGCATGCTCCATGTGATGTGAATTGGTCGCAATATCCTTGGGAGATAGTCGAAAGGAATTTATTCGTGATCAACGTCTTTGAACAGTAGAATTGATAGTATGAAGTTCCTGGTCATTTTCATCAACAATCATTTTTTTATATACTTCACCACCGTGGGAAGGAGGAAGGTTGGCTTTAATTCAGCCACTGATATCCAAGAGTTCATAGCTTGAATCTTTGATTGATTACATTAAAATTTTCATCCCGTAGGGTTCGATCAAAGCTCTTACAATTTTGAAATTTCTAAAGTTCAGTGTAGCAATCAGGATACTCCTTGTGTATCTCTTCTACAATGATTTGAATGCAGTTTTATCACACAATAGCATGAAAATCAACCTCTGGAGATTTTTTATCCGTCCTCCAAATCCACAGTATTAACTACCACCATCATCAAGAGAGATCAATTTATTCATCCTCATTCACACTCATCGGCATGCAGAGATTTCCAGAAATTATTCTGTATCTTGGAAGCTCTATAACGAATTCATCACGGAGCATGGCCATTTTCTTCATGATCATCTCGCAATCATACGAGCCCACCCACGAGATTCATTAATTATCTGCTATTGAAATTAAAATATTGTATCCACATGGTAGTAAATTTGAGGCTCGTCCGCGTGCAGTGTTTGCATTTGGCCATTATTAGACACTTTGAATAGGCATAAACGGCCATAATGAGTCGGCTTTGATTAATGAGCTTCAAGCAAAGCGCAAAAGCAAATAATACGTAGAATAACTTCTAGAGAGATACAGGGTCGCGCAGGTGCACAAAGCTCTAATCAATGCAGCAGATTAGTGTGACAGTGGAAGAAAGCGCAAATCGCAATGCAATAACGTGCCACGCAGCAATTTCGCAATAGTTTTCTGTGTGTAGCAATGTGTCAAGATCATCCGAGCGCGAAGCCTAGTAGCCAGTCTAAAAGGCCACCGAATAGCGCGCATTGTCGCAGTGATTCGTTTTCCCAACTCGAGTGGGCCAATGTGCTCGATTTACAGCGACTCGCGAGATTGACCAGAGAGCAGTAAGAGAGAAATATCCGCCCAGGAACGGAGGATCATCCATGAAATGCAAATCGAATAATCATTCGAAGTTCTACGTGCACATACAGGATGGATAAAGTGACTAAAGGCGCGACTTTTGTTCGGATTTCACAGTATAATTCTATGCAGGAGGGCTCGGCAAGTGGCTCTTTTGGGCCTAGCGGTAAGCCCAACGAGAAGGCACTGCTAGCGCGCATCTGGGGCAATTTTGACACGCACTACATGAAGCCTCTGCTCACGCACTCGAAGCCGACCCTGCTGGAGACGCTGCCCGTCTGCTGCAGCCCAGTGGCCAGGCTGCTAACTACCACACAGCAAATGTCGCAGGTTAGTACCTATTGACTACCTCGCCCTGAGAATATGCCGCCATTGCCAAAAACTTCGTCTGTTTTGCATCTCGAAATTCGCCTTCCTCGTGGATTGTTCACTCACCAGCGGGGTGTCCGTGCTTCGGGTCACGGATTTAGCTGAAGTTGCGAGCACAGTCTCCTTTCAGCACCAAAAGATAAAATCCAATGTCGCAGAGTCTAATAACGCTCAAGCGTCTTTGAGCTACATTGTATGAGATTAGCATCGAAAGTATATCTGTAGATGACACTTTTTAACATGGACCTATATTTGGCAATAGTAATATTCTGGGCTATATCTCAAGAACGCTTGAGCGTTAGACTCTGCGGCTTTAGATGTCATCTTTTGGTGCCAAAAGGAGACTATTCCCAAAGTTTCAGTCAAATCCGTGACCCGAAGGTCAGACACCCTCCTGGTCAGAAGCTAAATGAACTGTTCGGAAATGGGCGCATGCTTTCTACCTTGTTCATAGCAAACGAGCTCGTTCGATGACGAAGATATTTTCGAACAGTTCCGGTAGCTCGTGTGCGCATCGATATGAACCTTGTTCGATCATCTGTGATAAGATCTCGTCCATGTCGTGCCATGCCTGCACACCGCAATCAGCTAGGATCTATCGACCTCATCCTCATTCTAGCGGCCCTTTCAGTCGATGAACTCATTTTCCTATTTTCTGAAATTAGTGATGTTAGTACGCGCATAGTCAGGCGTGGGCTATCCTTCAAAGTGTGAGATGGGCGTGAATATAACCATCTTGGACAAGAATGGGTTTCCAGTCTGCAAATAAAATGTGACGGAGGAAATACAAAACGGCTTCGAAAAGTTTTGTCATCATCTAACCATAAAGTAGGAACGAGTTCTCTTGAACCACTCCTTTTCGGAGAGCTCTTCGCTCTCTCAAAGGATAATTCGAATTTTTGCAATCAGTAAGATAGTGTGGCACGAAGACGTGATATTTACTAACTCTCTCACCATATTCATTGACTCAAAGTATCGAGAATCGACATGATCCGCCCACGTTTTATTATACTGTCTAACGTTTTTGAAAAGACCTAACCCCAACAGTGACGAATTGGAGTTTTATCATATCCTTCCTACCAATTAGCTCAATTAGGTCACATTCCCTGGATTATTTCGGATTTTCCGACTTTGCTTGCTTATTATCAATGTATCAATTTAACAAAACCATCAACAATGCTACTCTACCATGTAAATGTTATTGTTCTTCAGTACCCTGTTCAATGGGGACATGACTTTTCATTTCGAGAAAAGAACCGCTAGCAATATCATACCTGCGGCTCGTGAATAAAAAAACGTGCTCAACGCGTATGCACCTACCCGTTCTAATTCATTCCATTTTTCATTCATTATCATGCCTGCCCATACGCTTCAAATTGGATGTTTCGATACGTTGATTCTAACAAGGACGATATGGGTCACAAGATTGATTCAGAATCGGATTTGTACGAGGATGATCAAGAAATGGAAAGGCGGAGAACTAGTCAACCGGTGAGTTACCATCAGGCTAATCTAAAGTATACAGTTAACCCCTGTTACCAACCTAACAGCACGGAACCTACGAATAACAGAGATGAGCCCTATGTAATCCTAAATGTTAATAGGCGATAAACAATTACTAATATCTAATGCAGCCGGATAAGTATTTGATGGCTGGGGGTCTCTGCTTCTTATTTCAATTGTTTTCATTTTATCTTAGTCGCTTCATTGTGGTGTTGAACCATTCTTTTTGTAAATATATAGACTTCATGTAACTCATTCCCAAAGCTTTCCTAACGAAAAATGTTATTAGATTCTCAAAAACTTTGATTCTGTACTAATTTTTCTTTTGATTCATCTGAATAACTAATAATACATATGTATTATACGATGTGATCAGAGTTGGACAGAAATGCCATTCCTGAATAGAGCTATGCATATTTGGGTTCTCAAATTTGTTTTGACGCAATCTCGGAAAATGTTTTCATTCAAGTTTTTCTCGATTTGAGCCAGTCTTCTGTTTAGCCACTTGTATTCGTTGTCTTTCATCTCGGAATAATAGAATAGCATCGAAATTTGCAGCATTCTGTTAACGCGTGGTTGATTGTAGTAAAAAGCAAGATTTTGAGCATCAAAAATTTCTATCTGATTTACAAAGTTCTCAATGTGGTTATCACGAAAAACGTTGTCGTTTATAGTGCAAATTGCTCCTAGACAGTATTCTGTCTACCTAGAGGGAAAATGTGTGTGTCTTTTGTATTTTGAGAATCAAACTGTTAGATTTCTGGAAAGTATCGAGTCAATACTTTGATCACCGAGAGGAAAAAATTTGTGCAGCTTCTATAATTCAAGAATCACTGTCCAATTCTGAATGAACTAATCTGCGCCCTACAAAATTTCACCTTCAGCATGTGTCTCGTGCTCAAATAGCTCATAATCGCGGTGGTACGGTTTTTTCCCTTATAAGAATGATGCCAAAGTAAATACGGAAGGGGAGGTTCAATATCTCTTCTCGGAATACTGTATGTACCCGTGTCTTTGCAACGATCAAAGCTGTGATGGAAAATGATTCTGTAGATGCATCGCATAACATTTTTGAAGCTATTTTTACCCAAAGTATTTCGGAATGTCGTGAATCGTGTATCGAAAGTGCTTCAGAGTTATGTTTGTAAATAGGAAATATTTCTGAGCCTTAACGTAGGTAATATGAATTTCACTGGCATAATATAGATGTGATGTGTTGAAGCTGAAATAGTAGTAAAGTATAAATATCTGAAGTTGAAAAAAAATGATGGATGAATTCAGATGCAGACTGAAACCTTATATTACAATAATGAATAAAACCAAATTGAGTGTCAACGTCATGTGTGGGACATTTAGAAGCGTTGCTGTCCTTTTTTTATTCTATCGGCCCAGCAATTTCATCATTTCTAATTTTCCGTCTCTAACTGTCATATCTAGCCTTTTAATCAGAGTAATGAGTTATCAGTCGTCTGATCGTACGTGATCCTGTTATAAGTGAAGTCTCTTCCATACTACGCTGGACAAGCGGGATCTTTCTTTTTTATGCAAGCTTTTATTCAACCTCTTATGAGATTATAAAGCGAAAGCGGGATCTTACTTTTTGATTCGAGTAATCTAATTCTTGGTGTCAGTATGCCTTTGGTTTATATCGTGTTTTTTTTTTCTTGAACCATCGAAAATTCCTTTCAAATATTCCATAGCAAGCGGAGTGATGAAACTTGCGACTATCCCATACTATCGATTGAATCGACCCACTACGATTAATGTGAATGTCAGTAAGCAGCAAAGTTCAAACAGCTGTCCCAGGTAAATACCACATGTGGCCTTGATTACACCTACCTCGGTCTAGCAGCATGTCGCAAATGTCCACATTTTTGTGTTTAAATTCATAAAATCGTTCTCGATTTCCGTGTGGTTTTCCAACTTCGCGTCTCCAACACGATTATCCAAGTAATGGGAGTGTTTGGAAGATTCAAAACTGAAGGTATTATGGTACTTGCACCCATGGCCATGTGCTAAGATCTCGAATGCACGCACTCCATAGCTTCGCCGTGTGTTTTTTTTTATGTTTGTTATGTTGAAATGTGATGCATAAAGTGATTTAGACTGACAAAAAATACCTCTTGCATTTGCTAGCTAGCTTTGAATTGATTTCTCAATTTTTTTCAAAAATTCTCCCCGCACCTAATAGTCTCCATGAAACTGAGATAACTCAGCTCAACTTCATCGAAATTGGATGTACCTGAGCTCATTTTAAGGTCATGTCGGAGCCGTTTACGTTACGGCTAAAAAGTTTTTCTCAAATTTCTCGAACACTTTTTTGACTTGGGTCAAAATAAGAGTTGACGAATGTTTATTATTGTCTAACTTAGTTTCGTCTTCTCTTCGTTTAACCTGAATCAAAGTAGTATTCGCGAAATCTGGGAAAAACTTGATATCGAGTATATATAGGTATGCTTAACCTGTGTGATTAAGTACTCAAGTAATTCCCATATTTCTCGAATACTACTTCGATTCCGGTCAAACGAAGAGAAGACGAAACCAAGTTAAACAATAACAAAAATTTGTCAAATTTTATTTTCACCCAAATCAAAAAAATGCTCTAGAAATTTGGGAGAAACTTTTCGAGATTTCCGACTCGCACGGCTCCGACATGGCCTAAAATGTTCTATATCTTACATGGAGTCTCAGCATTCATAATGCTACTTCAATAACGAATTCGATACCAAACATGAAATTCGACATTGTATCATCACATGAAAAAGCCTGGAGCCTATGAAAATCGGGAGTAAGAACAACATATTGGTCAATTCGTGAACTGGATGGGATTCAGAAACGCAAATAGTAAAGCATGGAAGTCTTTGCAAGATACCTGGAAGATTGGTATAGCGCATGCCTAGTCAGGACATATGTGCTCAAAAGTTATACGTTTTTTTGCAAGAAATATTGAATGTATCGATCAATTTATACTTAGAAGTCGGCTAACTTTAAACAGTGCATCGTTGAGGCCTCACCAAAATAGCCTTTGCAGACTTCCGTTTTTTTTTTCGAGGAAACTCTAGTTGCGAAATAATTGCGTTGACGAGTTTTATAATGAAAAGCTATGAAGCAATGAACGAAGAGCTTAATTGAATAATAGAGTTGGTACATGCCGATTTACGTCAAGTAGCTTGACAATACGATCATCTATGATTCATTGAAAATAATATTGAATGTTATTTGGGGAAACGACTTCCATCCAATCGAATAGTTCTATGTAGGACAATAAGAAATGGAATATTCTACGCTTTTTGTGACGTCCATACCGGCATATCCAATGTAACGAACTCACCTTTGTCACTCTCTCCGATTCATGGTGAATTCATTCTAGATCGAACGAATAAAGATCAGTGAAGAAGATCTAAAAATCTTGGGAGCTGAAGGATACATACCTTTGAGGACTTTGTGATACATTTACCCAATTAGCAGGCTGATCAACAACAGAATTGTTTCCAAATTGATTTGATGCGATTTTCATCGCTGGATGAGCGGCCTCGACCTTTTTGCTCACCTTTTGACCCCGACAGGAAGTTCTTCACGTTAGTGTCTCATTGGGAAAAAAAAAAAAAAAACAAAGTTTGTTCAACTTGCATGAGGTTCCTCTCATTTCTTTTACTTGGTCCACTAGTTGACCTTAGGAATCCATATCCATTACGTTATTTTTACCCTCAGGTTTGCTCTTTAAGTAATAATTTATTTGACCACCCCTCGAGCAGGGAGTAATCGAAAATCAGCAAATCTATCAATGATTAATAATGAATTTTTATAGCAAAATTCTACAACTTTCGTGGCATTCCAATACAAGTTCTGAGGAAGTAATTGAGAATCAGCTGCTCATAAATCCACTATGTCTGGAGAAAGGGACGAGTCTTATCGACTTGTGCCCTTATTATCAGCTGCTCCGCGAAATGTGCTTTCGTATAAATAGGACACATTGAAGAGCTTTGAAGAATTATAGTCCACAGGAATAACTAAACAATGAGGTATTATTGTAGTCAATTAATCCAGGCGATTTTTTTCACGATGTCAGTCAAGTGCATCTTTTCATTGATCAACATCTCGGCGATCAAATTGTGATCGATATTTCATTACAAATCGGCCTCAAGATTGAGGCTGAGGAAGAATTATAAAATAGTCCTCCAATGCCGATTTACGAACTAAATACCAATGATTCGCGTAAGAAGACGATTCAAGTTCGAAAAGTGTAGCTATAGTTTTTGATGATGCCAAATCTTTCATTTCGCGTTATTGCAACGCATTGAATCTGATTTGAGTGCGCAGCAAAGTCCAAGTACGCATACATATGAGATAATTATGATTGAGCACGTTGGTTACATCCTCCTTGGGTCAAAATTGGCTCAGCATTTTGCTTCCAAAAAAGTCCAGGATTGAATTTAGAAATTCGAAAAAAAGCGTTTCAGGGCCTTGAAAAGTAAAGAACAGGGTGAGCAAAGATACATTGAGATTAATTGAGTCAAGAATTTTTGGCTCCGGGTTCTTCTAGACAGGAAAAATCAGCTGTGCAATCAGGAAAAATGTGAAAAGTCACGTCGATTTTGGCTAGCAAAAGCAAATAATGGTTCTTGGTCGGCCGAATTCGCCAATTTTCTCTTTTTGTATCATATTAAATTATAAAGAAAATGTGCGGCTAGGCCATACAATATGCGTGCACTCGAGAAAACCGCATGTACGCGCATGTTGGGCACTCTTACCTTTCTAAATTCAAATTTTCATTGTCAGTACAGAATTCAGGATTCACTTGACATATCCGATCATAAATTCATCTTCTCATATCGCATGGGTACTTTGAAAAAAGAAACACTACTAAACTCCAAGCCTTTGAGCCTTGATAAAAGTTCTTTATGCGCAAAGAATGAAGTGTAAACTAACCGATAGAAATTCGGAAATTTTGTGTCATACACTCACCATCAATCAAAGGGCATGAAAAGATTCTCATCAGCATAGCGGTTATTAGATGCTAATTATATTCCTCTGGTTGGAAAAGGGAGAGTTACCGATGACGTATAAAAAAATCTACGACTCCTGTAAAATTGGAACTTTGACGAAGAATTTTTAGGGAAGAATCTGAATGATTAGATCTTCAGTTTTCCTCGTCCACAACTGATTTGGCTTGCAAAGAAATCTTGCAAAATTTTGCTTCTGAATGCAAATGAAATTGATTCCGTTTATCAATGAATATGAAGCTGGAAATATTCTCAAAATAATTATCCACAGAAATATTCTTAGACATACCACCAAAACAATTTAATGTGATAGAAACTTGTTATGACTTTCCGTGTTGGCCTATCAGGTATTCGAACAGGCAAATTCTTGATATACCTTTTTCCGTTGTATTTCTGCGATACTTTCGATTTCTGCATAGTAAATGATAACAAGATTCGTTACTCGGACAAGGAAACGCCATGCAACCTTCCGTCTCGTAACTTGAAGCTGAATTACATTTTTGGTTTCATTTTTTAATCAAATCTTGAGTTCTACTTCAGATGTACCAAAAGCTACTCGAACAGTTCATATTCTTACTATTCAATTAACGAGGCTATGCTGGCCTGTCTTGTACAACGACGAGAATTAGTTACAATTTGAGCTGCACCGGAAAGAGTGTATGACGTTGGCATCTTCTCAATCACAAAGATACGTGTAACAATAACAAAAAGATTGAACAAGCATGGGGTGTTGAGTAGTTCCCACACGCTTCACTTTTCTATACCCTTTATACTCTAACATCTGTGTACTTGTTCCTACAAACTCACCCTTCAGTTTCATCGTTAGAGATCCATCTTCATTTTCCGTATCTTATCATTTATATACTTGATTTTTTTCGCAGACGTATGTTAGAGGAGTCACAAACAGATCACGTGATTAATTGCGGAACTGAAAATTTCCTGGATGATTATTCCAAAAAATCACAGCCGTTGACGTTTTTTAAGGCTGTACACCTAAGGATGGATATAGATCAACTCAATGGATACTACATCGCTCAATCTTCAATCTTGAACTCTTTTTCTTTAGAATAACCTACAATTTTTTACTGAATTTAATAAGTTCTTCCATTTTTGAATTCCTTTTTTCCCCTCTCTTCAAGTTGGTGGTTTTGATCACTCATGGCTATCAACCCATTCCAGAACAGAGATATATTACAAGTTTTGATTATATCGTACGCTTTCAATACAAATGTCATCTCCCCTATCGACATAAAAATTGTTATGTATACACAAAACTCATCAGTATTATATTACAATATCAAACGTAAAATCTTACATTTTTCATATTTTATGAAAAAAGTTTTCATTTTCATTCTACGCAAGTCATATCGGGATAGCGTGAATTTCATTTCCTTCAAACTTTTGTAAGATCCATCTCCATTAATTTCCAACACTTAGAAGGCAGTCATTTACTCAGACGTTTTGAATCATCACATCGAAGAATTTTCATCTAACTGAATCCACCTACAAATTATTTCAACTCATCCAGGAGGTTCTAGATCATTGTGGAATATTTTGTGCCCAATCAGTAGTTAGAGATGTCGAAATCATACGATCGAAGAAATGTTTATGGCAGAAAAAAAATGTTACGTGTAAAACATGAGCTGGAATTTTGTCATGTGAAAGAGTTTTCACTTTAAAAAATTGACAGCTTGAATGAAACCTCATCCTTGAAAACATCATACGTAATGTGAAATAAAAGCTCTACTTCGCCGATATCCACCCTAAACTAATTTTGAATAAAAAAAAAATAATATTTGCAAAAATTTGCTCCTATCCCTCGTGCGTATGGGTAAAATGCACCCTTGTCCAAAACGTTTCAGTGATCCGCGGAAAGCTTTGGGGGTGATTTCATTTATAGTGCGATTATAATATACTTGCACTATAAACAAAAGTACTTGAAGGCTTTTTCGCAAATCACTTCAAAATAGTGTACAGTAGTGCATTTTACTAATACGCATTGGGGGGGGGGGGGGGCGGAGCTACGTTTCGAAATTTGGTTTCGTTTTGTTTTAAATGAATGTATGATGAGTGTCGGTAAGGTAAAGCTTTTTCTTCCCCTTTAAACTGCAGAACTAGATCGAATAGTGTCCATCATATTATAAATAAAGATTACTTGTACATAGATTACCGTTTTTAATATCACACGATAAAAAATACAGGAGTTGATGTTGAAATACTTCTTAGACGTAATAAGACAATTTTAGTCCATTGAATACAACAATCAAATCATAGGAGTGAAGTATTCTTCGTGTTGATTTGTGGCCGTTTACTGTTTATAAATTAGAGAAAAGTGGAACATTTGATGAGTGAGCGCATGTTTGTTTTCCAAAAATTGTTAAAAGAGTGTTGGTCAATCAATATTATTCAATGTTGAGTTCAAAGTTGTTGATTCATCTACTTTGACATGTTGGGTGTGAGTTTTTGAGTGTTTTCTAGTTGTAATAAGAACGATGTGGAACAATCCTAGAGGATAACAATGCGCGAAAGAGTGTGTGCTTCAAATGTTTTGGGGCAAGTGTTCAGATGCAGACCCTTCTTTTTAGTTTCTCGATCCTAAACTGACATCATGCAACACAAAGTTGATCATGATTGATACATTAGTGACTCTTTGATTGAGAATCCTGGAAATTTTCCACAAATCCATGTTTGAAACCAACGAATAGTATGCTTATCTCTACGAACAACAGAGTAGAATCTAGAGAAAGAGATCATCAACTAGACAGCAGTTTCGATATTCAACGAGGTCTCGTCATTGCTCCATTTATCTCTTGATCCGGTTCACAGTTCTTGGGGATCCTTAATATTAGAGATCATGCGCATGAATAGGAATTGAACGTTACCAGAGGCTGCATGAACCGTCATGATTTTTGCTCAAAGCTTAAAAAAATCTGGCAAAGATACTTTCCATTTCCCGTAACGAGCGTTCAAACCCCAAAATTATTCCATCTCAGCACTTGCCTCAACAAAAGTTGGAGTTGGAATAAACTGTTTGGTAAAATATTCCTGTCAGTCTTGTGGAATACTGCGATCCAACTGAGACGTATGTGAATTATGAAGAAGAAAATATTACAGTATAAATTGATTTTGTTCATTGCTGTGTCAGAATTATTCCCACCCAACCTCCATGTCCTCATCCTGGGTAGGAAATGAGCCAAATCGAGTTTTTACGTCGTTTTAGAATATTTTGCAATAAATTTCTCACGATTCGATAAAATAATATGATTGAAGCAGAGAAAGAAAACATTTTGGACCAACAAGAGAACAAAAATGCCACCCTACAAGCGTGAGTTTAGTTCCGTCAAATGGGGCAACGTTGATACAATTATTGTAATTTTCATCTCATTTTGTTCGTAACTACTACATGACGTTGTGAATAGTACTCGTATTTGTAGTCAGCCGATAGCTTACAGCTTCAGCTTACCTACTTATAACGCGATGTGGTAACTTTGATACACCTGTAGTAATTTTGCATGTTCAGCATCCATAGAGCAACTTAATCTACCGAATCAATTTTGCATCTTTAGCAGCCATAGAGCAAGTCAATCTACCGAATCAAATTTTTCAAGCCGCCATCCGAAAGCTGAGAGTCCAAGCTTTTCATCAACCTATTATGCAAGTCCGATTGGCCAATCCTAACTCCCACAATCACTGTTTCAATGTAGTCGTTGTCAGCAAACTCAACTGGCCGCGGTAGAGCTGCTTCTTGATGTGGACAACAGTTCGCAAAAAATAATAATTGTGGAAAACAAAGTTGACCCATTTGACGGTAGAACAGTTTTCATGCGGATTAACTGAGATTTTTCTCATGTGCTTTCTACGGCGGTCTCGGTGGTTCGGAACCCACCTTAAACTGTAGGTCCCCCTCACCGAGGTGAAATCGAAAGTTGGCAGTTGCTGACGTGCTGGTTGAGCGTAACTCAACCCCACGCACATGGGTGCCGTCTGGACAGAGCTCGAAAGAGCAGGTACCGAGACGTAAGACGAAGAGATTAAGTTTTTTTTTTTCATGCGGATTAGAATCGAGATGAAAGCCCTATGAAGTTCATCTATTCCGAGTCTGTTGAGAAGAACGAAAGCAACGTGTTTCGTTATGCATCGCAGAGAGCAATATTTCAGTTTCCGGAAGATTCATATGATCCGTTAGTACGTCTCTCGCCATAACGAAGACGCTATAGTACGGATCTGGCACGAGGGTTGTCTCATAATCGTAATCCGAAATGTCGAATGTATGTAATTTAATCAATAGCGAGCCATGACCCACGACAAGACTCTTCAAACAACCGAAAGTTTCATCATGTTTCACAGTCTGAATGCTTTCAGATCGAGAATAGATCACGAAATCAGTTATTATGCTTCGTTTAATTGCAATTTTATTCGATTACACTAGTCCATTTCAGTATCAACGCCGAAACTGTATATTAAGAACCTGCAAAAAGATGATAGTCATTGAATTTTCTATTGCATACCACCTTCAGGAAGTTGCAAGAGGGGTATAATTTGAGGCTTACGATTTGTTCTTTTGGATTATTTGATTCGAACAAAAGTAGAAGAAACGATACGCATTTTTTCACTCACCGAATTAAATGAATTAGAAAATTTTACGTGAATCTCTCATGTCACAAACTTTTATGTGGGCGACTAGCTCAGATTATATAATATATATTCATGGTGATGTAAACGCTCCCAGATGAATGAAATGGCATGAGCCAAAAATAAAAGGTTGCTCAAAGGATCGAGAAAACAGAAGTTTTTCATTCAAAGATATAATATATACCGAATGATTTTTTTCAGGAGCACATGATTTAGAATCCCTAATTTATTTTTGAAATTGACACTTTTCCAACTCGGCCTGGGTGACTATAGCCACCTCTTATACGGCAATCTTGAGAAACCATAAATGGATGGAGTAAAATATAACGTTGGAGTATTCTAGCTGACATGAGAACAAACATTTTGACCACCCTAACACTGTATTTGAAAACAAAAAAAAACCTCAAGGCTGATTTTGTGTGTAGAAGTGGGCTAGCATCCATCTCAGTATAATTATTATTATTATTTTATTTCAACTTTTTATTGTTCCATCCCAGTATGTTGCGAACACTTTTTGTGGAGGAGGAAAACTAATAAAAATAATACGCTTGGAATGCATTTGAGAGGAGTTTTGACGACACGATTCCAAAGTTCTGTCTCTTCCACGTGGCATCGGTAAGTATATCGTGCGAGTATCTTTTGAGAGCTTTGATGTTTAGAAATGCCTCTCTTCAAAAATACGCTGCTGAAGAAGATCGTCAGAAGGCCTTCTGAAATTGACATTATATATCACAGCTATATTTCTTTCCTAATTCATCATCCGCTCAGAATTTAATGCACGCAATAATCTATTTCAAGCCATTATTCTTTGATTATCCCTTAATTTGGATAGAGTTATTCCGCTATACAAATATTACAACATTTACTACGAGGAAAGCTGAATCTTCTTGAATTTCAAATGATACAGCGAAGGAAATGGTATCATAAGACCCAGAATCAGGCTCAAATCTTAGTCATCAACTGATCCAAAATTGCGGGTCAACCTTAAAGATAATTTTCTGTTGCCTGAATGACGAAATGAGGAAATGAAATATATAAACACACAAATAACCCCAAACTAAAATCCCATATAGTTCTACCCCATGGACGAGGTACTGAAATCTTCAGACGAATATTGATGATGTGAATTCGGTTTGGTCCGAAAACTTACCCAGTTTGGAAATTTATGGAACTCAATCGATGAAGCGGGCAAAGTTACGAAATGAGGGTGTTTTTAGGATTTTTCATGAAAATCTCTTTTCATGAAAAGTACTGACTGATGATAATTGTCAACATCAGCTGGTTAACGATGTAGAAATGTTTCAGAAGTAGAAGTTTATAACTTATAAATAAGCCTAAACTTGACTTAACTCAAGAGATAACTGTATTACCAAATAAGTGTGTAAAAGAAAAAGAAATATTGGACTATATAGAAGTTTTGATTTGACCAAGTTTGAATACTAAATGAGAGAATGAAAAATGCTGATTTAGGCCACAGAACATGCCCAAATTAGAATGTCGGATGGCCCAATTGATAGAACGTGGAAAATTACATTCCTCGAAATGAAAAGTTCAAGATAATGGGCGTATTCCATATTTCGGTTTACTATTCGTGTGAGAGAAAGAGATACGGAATCGCGTGCGTAAGACGAAGCCGCAGACTCACTTGTTAGAAATGGTAAACCGCATCATGAAATGCACATGGCAAACCGCATTATATCATTATTTATTGAATCGGGCTTGCTAGGAGTACGGCAGATATATGACGTCATGCATGTTGCATCAAGTTGTTCGTCGAGTCCGTCTTTCAAAGGTGAGTGTACCAAACTTGGTGACGACCATTGGAGATATGCGAGAAGACCGGTCTTGTCGCAAGTTTTTTTCATGTTTGTTATCTCGAAAAAAGTAAAGTAATTTGAACCGATCCAAAATCACTTTTGCGGTCTCAAGATCCGCATTTTTTTCCTTTTTTGCGGCTTCAGGTCTCATTTTTCTACGATCTTTTAAACCTCTAGCGCCCAAAAGAACTTTCAATTTTTCCGAAGGAGTTAGAATAAATAGAAAGCAAGATTGCTAAACGATCCACTGATTATACAGAACCGACAGGAGGTAGTTATCGAGAGTCTTTGGAATTACTATGACGCTCCATAATCCATAGGGTGATGCCGCAACATTCAAAATTCGTTTCATATATGGTTCCTTGTTGGCAAAAGCTGCGCCAAAACTTTTGAGCTTCGCTTTTTTCTAATTCTAGCTTTTTTTCAAAGTGTTGAGTCCCAATTCTTGACCGATTTTATGGCAAATTTCCAATGACAGAATGTACCCAATTTTGTGAGTTCATGATGGCAATTCTCGAAAATCACACTTGTTTTAATTTTTCTCGTAAAATGACAATAACTTTGTTCTCAAAGGTGTGAATGGAACATATAATATGTGGACGCGAGCATTTTGCAGGTATTTACGTAGCTCTCCACGTGTGGCAAGACTCATTGACTGATATTAGATTCGACACTAGACAGGACCCGGTCATTAGCGGTATCACGAAGTTGGGCAACTCCCTCGCGGTCCCTCGAAAGGTCACTTCTTCTTCAATTGAAAATGATTCGGTCAATCCTCAGTTTGGGTGTACTGTAGCTTATTTTGTAAGACACGGGCAAAGCTTCAAACGAAGGTAAATTCCGAAAGATATTGAGGGATACAAAAGCAATAACCAAAGCCACTCGAGATCGAGCCGCTCTGATCAGATCACGAAGTTGATATAGAAAATAGGAAAGTGAAACTTTTTCAAGTCATTCCTGATATTTATCCAAGTTACTCTAGCTGGGCTCTCGAGAAGAGCTGGACACTAAAAAAAACTACGTTCCCGTGTTCTCCGCTTATTTCGGATAAATTTTAGGGTCTCCCCGTTTTTGGACAAAAACTTGCCTCATGTGCTTACAACCATGTCTCAAACGCAAATTTAACAGAAAAAGAAATAGGTCCATCGATATGGAATGAGTACATTAGTGTACATAGTGTTAGTTCATGAAGATATTGCTCTTCATGATGTCAAAATAGTTTTCAAAATTTATTAAGGTACTCTAATCTAATTACATACGAACCTCGCATTCAATTTGTACAAAATTTGATTTACATACGAACCTCGCATTCAATTTGTACAAAATTTGATTATATTGATCAATGCATTAACACTTGGTGTGTCTCAACTCACAGTTTCAATTACTGCTTAAAGTCCTGTATCAAGAGTGCACCTTTGATTTTATTTTTTTTAATTGTTCTGAAAGTTGATTTCTAATTTCTTTCGTAACCCGAAAGGGCGGACCATGACCAGGGATAATGACATCTGCCAAACTCGCCACCTTGCACCGAGATGATGCTTGCACTTCTTGAAGATCAGATACTCCTAACTCCATCCAAATTGATGGATCATTGATATCTTCTTCCTTTTCAAAAAGATCCCCTAAATTGAAATTGAGTTTTGGTCAACACTTTCATCCATAAATACCGTGTTCACTGTATAAAATAAAAAATGTATATAGCCGA